>JBCAUA010021226.1:0-12702 GCA_038406235.1 Peronia verruculata | reverse complement strand
GATAGATAGATAGATAGATAGATAGATAGATAGATAGATAGATAGATAGATAGATAGATAGATAGATAGATAGAGGACCATTTGTGGAGAAACAAGTAGAAAATAGAAGACTTATTGGGAATCAAGCCCTTGGTGAGCTCAGTCATGGGATATTAATGTCAGAACGTTATATTAAACCAACCAGGAGAATTCACTTCTCATCCTGAATATTTTTCTCATTGTTATTATCAGATACTGGTCAGGTGATACCTATCTAAGTGATAGCGAATGAAAACATAAGCGTGGTGGTGGATGTAGGCTTCTGGTCAATTAAATCATAGCAAACAAAGTCAAATCATAACATCAAGCAACTCTGAGAAAAAATTGGTTCACAGTATAAACATCATATTAATAATATATCAGACAGTCATGATACTTGTCTTTACACTGATGCATATGAAGATGAAACGGTGGATGAAAGGATAGAGGATAAGTTAAAAATCATGAGATACCAACGTTCAATTTCACGGATCAAACAACTATAGGGAGAATTACATTTTCAATCTTGGAGCAAAATCACTTTATCAGACAGCCATGATATGATCTCAGTGATGACGAATGAGAAGCTGGAAAATCCTGGAGGATGGAGACCCTGTTGGTCTCAATCATGGGATTCCAAAGTCAGCTGGTAACACCAAACAATCAAGAGAATATGGAAATTAAAATTCTAAATAATAACATCGCAGTGGTATATCAGGGAGTCGTGGTGTATATCTTTTTGTTTCTCTCTTTTTTTTTTTTTTTAATCAATTTGGTCTTGAGGCCGTGTGGAAAGTTTTGTATTCATCATGTGATTGAACCAATCAAAAACCGTCTACCCTCAGGGAGATTTGAGTGCCCATGAATGTGCAGCAATTTGGGCAGCTTAGTATGAAGGGTTTCAGGGCAAAACGCCACAAACGCCATTTTTGAAAATTTTGAGTTATACCCCTCAATACCAGGAATGGTGACAGTGCTGTATGGTAGGACCTTCCTTTTCAAAAAACTCGACTTATCCTTCCCGAAAGTCTTTTAGTTCTTAATGATAAATTACGAACTACTGGAGAACCAATTGTTATTTTTCTGCACACGGTGATTTTGGATATGTCTCATTTTGCCTCGAAAAACCCTTCGTATATCTTCCTGTTGGGTTTGCTGCAAAATAAATGATATGACCTCTAAACCGATTAATTTGGGACGGTAGATTTAAATAGAATAAGTTATGCCATTAAACTAGTGGCACACTTGGCCGAATGGCGAGCACACCTCGATCAAATGCATCTGGACCCAAAACCAAATAGCACTGGTTCGAATCTCAGGAAATTCTCGAAAAAAAAATTAAAAAGAGATGGATGACGGACATCGGGAGTCATGATCCCGGTGTGCCCGGGGTTATAGAAGATGTCAGGAAGTTAAAGGCCGAAAAATCTATTGAAAGAAACCATTCTTTCTCTGAAGACCGTCACCTGTCCACGTGAGCAGCTTTCCTACCACTTATCTAATCGTTGACCATTCTGGTTTATTGCTTGAGTAATCAACGGGCGTCTTACCACAGTTGAATATTTCCTAGTGTTGTGGCCAATGCTAAGAAAAGGATGCAAAGATATAACTTTTCATGAAGTTCATTATAGGATTTCAGAATTCTATTAAAAGATCTTCCAATATCAAGAAAGAAAACACAAGACGATTGATGACGATCTTTGTTGTTTAATGCAGCTCAGAACAATGTAAACACCAACAAAAACATTAGACAGCCATGAATCTTCTTCTGGCTGTTCCTATCTTTCTCATTTCGCAGTTTCGAAATAGAAGACAGAATAATAAAGGCAACGGAAGACCAAGACTAACAAAGAAAATGAAAACAAATGACACAATTATACAAATCAGTTCACTAAAAATTACCACTACTGATCTGTAGTACAACTACATTCTTCTCATCTTGTCAGCATGTTGACTTTGACTGTAAGATGTCAAAGAATGGGTTAACACCTCTCCAAATACTATTGCCAGTACAGCAAATATGGACGAAAGAGAAATTGACATAAATGATTCAAGGAAGCGGAACAAAAACACAGCTAGAAACAAAAGAGAGAAGAAGGAGAGACAGTATGAAAGGGAAAAAGGGGAAAAGATGTCAAATACAAAACATTTTTTTCTTTTTTTAATTGGAAAACATACGTTCCGTTCTATATATGTCTTTCACGTTCCTCAAATTATTCTAATTAACTATAGCACCGTATATTATCGCCAAGTTATATCCTGGCTTTGCCTTACGATACGCCCTGTGCTCAAAGAGTTAACATCAACATCAACCAAAGACTGACTGTAATAAAAATGTACTGTAATAAAAATGTATATTCACCGTTCACTTAGGAAAAAGATTGTGTACAACTGCAATATTATATCATCCCCCGGTGTTCCATAACATAGTTTTAAAACAACATAAACACATAATTATCACCAAAGTTGTGTGACACTTTGGCTGTTGTATCATTCATGCTCATTCTGTTCTTAAATGTCGGACATGCACACACAAGCAATTATACACACATAAATATACATACTCACAAGCAAAATAAATGACATACAGACACACATACATATCATGCCTCTTGATCTGAGAATGCAAAAAACTTTTTTCGAAATAGACCCAGGGTGAGTGAGGGAGTGAGTATTTGTTCACACGAGCGATCTCTTTGTCACATGACCCATGAACGTTCAAAATGATTCATCTCTCTCTCCTTCTCTTTCCCACAGGTTTTTGCCTGTTAGATCACTCAGTTCTCCTTACACCAGTGGTTCCCAGCGTTTTTGCACTCACCATCCCTGACCCCAAAGTTGACAACCCACGCGACCCCCAACTACCAATAGCGTGATTTACATTTTATCTATGATTGAGGGGGAAAGAAACGTGTAAAAAGAACTTAAAAGTTTTAAAAAATAGAGAATCATGTAGTTGTTTGTTAGAAAACTGAAATCAAAAATCAATCAAAAGCAACCAAAATATCATTGCTGAGTCCAAATTAATTTTAGCCCAAGCCACTTTAAGCAAGGCTACGCAACCTCCCTACCAAGGCTTCGGGTCGCGACCCACAAGTTTGAGAACCTCTGCTTTACGCCTTTCAATTTCAAAAGCAGATGGTTCTTTCGACGGATATGATCACTTCCCTCTGCATGTGTAAATAAAACCCTCACATTGTCATGTTCTTATAGTTGTGTGTAATTGGTGCAATATGAGGACTGAAAACGAGTTATTGACTTTTTGTGTCAAATGTACGTGTGTGTGACAGAGAGTGTGTGTGTGTGTTTTTGTGTTGTGCGTCCAATATAAAAAAAAAATAATAATAATACCAGTGAAAGTAAATGATACAAAGACGGAAGAGTCACAAAGCTTTGTTACGTGTGTGTGTAAGTGTGCGTGTGTGTGTGTGTATGTGTATGTGTGTGTGTATGTATGTGTGTGTAATGTGGGTCTAATATTAAAAAAAAAACACAATAATAAAAGTAAATGATACAAGAACGGTAGAGTCACAAAGCTTTGTTACATGTATGTGTGTATATGTGTGTGTGTGTGTGTGTGTGCGTGCGCACGTGTGCGTTTGCGTGTGTGTGTGTATGTGTGTGTGCGCTTTGGACCTTGCCATATTTACAAGGATAAGCCTTTCACTGCGCAGATTTTTATTTTCTTAAAATAATGATAATAATAATAACAATATATGTATAATCACAACAAAATTATGTCCAAAGTCTCGTACTATCGATACCAAAACACAAGTCACAAAACAATAAATCTGTAAACCCTTGCCATACACTTTAAGCTGCAGGGCAGAAACCAATCGACCTGTTTAAAAAATTTCCCATGAGAGCCGTGGGTTCTTTTCTAGTAAATGAATGAACAAATAAAATAAATAAATAAATAAATAACAATCGTTCTCTCAAACTTCGAATATGATCACTTACTAGCGCACCTCTATTTATTCTCAAAACCAAGATTACCTCAACTTCAATTTACGTGCTCGATTTACTCAAAAGAAATGTTTGGGTAAAACTTTTGAAACCTTTGGACAAATCAGCTGTGTCTCCGTCCACTCTTTACACGACCGTTAACTGCAAGGTGATCTTCAACTTGTAAAACGTGTTCTCCGTTACCCGAGAAGACTAGACCTCGTCTTGCCTACAAAATGAACCAGAAGACCGTTTGGCCAAACAAGATAGTAAGAATCCCTCCCATTTTCTTGCTGTTATTATTGTTGTCATTGTTGTTGCTGTTGTTACTGTTGTTGTTGTTGTAGCTGTTGTTGCCGTTGTTATTTTTTTGTTGTTGTTATTGCTGTTATTGTTATCGTTGTTGGTGTTGTTGTTATTGTTGTTGTTGTTGTTTCTTGTTTTGTTTTTTTGTTGTTGCTGTTATTGTTATCATTGTTATTGATGTTGTTGTTATTGTTGTTGTTGTTGTCCTCATCGTCGTCGTTGTCTTCGTCGTCAGTGTCTAAAAAGTATTGAAAATGACTTCAACTGTCGTTGTAGAGCAGTGAGACACATATTACAAGGGGCTTTAAAAGGTTAGAATTCAGAGCCGGAAAGTGAACAAGATGTCTTGACTGTGCATAACTTAGACCGGGTACTCTGTAAGCTGATGCTCTTCCAAGAGGACAAAGTAAATTGGTCCTTCCATTTAGTGACTAAAAAGTGAAGAAAGCCACCGAAAACACTCCAAACGGCTGTGACTGTAGCTTTCAGACACTGCGAGAGACAAAGAGACAGAGAGACAGCGAGACGCGGAGAGACAGAGACAGACAGAAAGACAGAGAGAGATAAAGACAGAGAGAGGTACAAATAGACACATAGATACAGAGAAAAGGGACAAAACCCAAACGAGGTGTAAATTGTATGGCATCCGTATCACTGCTCATCAGTTTAGGCCATTATCTCCAACGGGTCATCGCTGCTAGTGTCACTAAACTACGGCCATTGATCTCTGTCTCCGTGTGTACTCACTCTGAACATTCTAGTATGGTGAAAAGCCTGGTGAATTAAACGTTAATCGAATTCATGTCATCAGGATGGCCTTATTGTGTAACTCACTCTCTGTCCACCAAAGTCGGCCTAAAGATATGTACGAGCTTCAGAAAAATAAAAACACTTTGTGAGTACCTCTATAATTAACCATGAATTTGTTTTCGAAGTTTTATCAATCTTTTGTAACACTTTTTACTGTTGTTTTATTAAATTTCGATAATAGTCTGAACTGCAATTTCATCGAATTTCGGTGAAACTTTGTAATGAAGTTTATGAAATTTCGAAGTGTTATCAAAGTTGGTTAACAGTTTAAACTGTGGTTTTGTGAAATATCAATATTGCTTTGTACACACAGAGTTTTTGATGACACTTTGTACTATAAGTTTATCCAATTCGACAATACTTTGAACTGTGGTTTTATCAAACTTCGATTACAGTTTGTATGGTGGTTTTATAAAATTTCATTGACGCTTTGTACTGTGATTCTTTCAAAGCTCAATAATGCGTTATTTCATGGAGTTATCAACTTTTGATTCTAGTTTATAGTGTAATGCGATATTTACTGAACAAGTGATGTCCCTCCTGATGACTGTAGCAGCATCAAGAAGTGATATCTACAACGAGGTGGGGGGTAAGGTTGTCAACTGAAACACATAAGCTAAGTTTTAAAGTATTATTTCAAATTTGAAGGGTTTTAGGACAAAATGAGACGTATCCAAAATTGCCGTTTAGAGAAAAATGACACTTTGTTCCCTATAGCTAGTGATTTATCATTAAAAACTAGAGTTTTCTGAAGACTGTTGGGAAGGATGTCGCATTTGGTGAAAAGGAAAGTCCTTACCATATAGCACTTTCATTTTCCAGTACTGACGAATATAACTCTGAAGTTTCAAAAATGGAGTTTGTCTCGTTTTGCCTTGAAACCCTTCATTTAATGGTGTTACGGACAAAGACAGTGTAGGCATGGCGTTGGAACAGAGCCTCCATTATGTCCGATAATTCCAGGGATCTGTGAGCTGTTTGAAACAAATGATATAATTGAAGATAGATCTGCCTAGCTCAGCTCTGTCTCCCCCTATTCCCTCCGTCCCCTCGCCCCCCCCCCTTTCTTTCCCCACAAGATATACACGCATTCCCCTGATTCCCCATAATGCAGGTCAGGATGGTGAGGCCTCCCATTCCCAGGGGTACACTCCACCCAGAGCTGTACGGAGAGGGAGTACTGTTTAACCTGCTAGATTTATTACCATGGCAACGCGATTAAACATTTAACAAACCCTGCTCGTGAGTGAGTGAGTCAACTCTTATTGTGCAGTGATAGAAAAAAGATTTTGTTTGGTCTAGGATTTCGGCTAGTTTTTATTTAAGGGCCATTCAGCAAAGTCACTGCGACATTGTCCCTAAATATTAGTCTATCAGCATTTGAAAAAAGTTTGGGAGTTTTTAGAAGATCACTTTTCCAAGTCTTCCTCAATCGACCTCGGGCCCTGAACTCAAGACCTGTTGTTACATCCAACAGCTGACATCAAAATCTCTCCCTATACCTTCAGTTCAAACCAGTCAACTAATAATCTTCACCATCCAGCTATGCAATACATAATGTAGCTAACAACAACAAATGATGACTTCCAATAACCGATCAGATCTAACAAATCTTGAAGAAAATCTAACTTTATCTGACCGCATAGTATAACATGTAACAACATTAGACAGCTGCTTCAACTATATTTTAAATCTTTATTACAAAATTGCAAGAAAACCCACAATAGGCTTATAGACTCGAAAACTGCTGAACGGATCCATACCAGATTTGGCACACAATACTGTTGCATGTGGATCTGTGCTATTATGGACATTAAACCAAACTTTGACGCTATTCTAAAAATGTGATAACATCTGACAAACTCGCCAGGCTTCTTGATCTAAATTGTTTGTTCGATAGTAAGACGGGTTCAAAAACAAGTTTTCTTTGAGTAACATTCAGTTTAATCCACTAAAATATCAGCATCGAGGTGTGCACGCTTTGCCATACACGTTAGGTCGCAAGGTAATATTTAGATAGTCTCCCACGGAGGCCGTGGGTGCTCTTCTTGTACAGTATAAAACAGCAACTGGCCCCCAAAGAAAGCCAACAATCTGCAGTATGCAGGGTAGAGGAACAAAATGGTCAATTAACCGTAAAGCTTGCACATCATATATTTCTGCACCCTTTTCTTCCCCCTGGTGTTAGAGATGACTCACATTTTGTTTTACAATGGGTTATGCTAGGTTAAACACAAGTGACCCATAGAGAGCAATGTGCCCGCGTGCATGGCATAGTAAACTAGAAATCTAAACCTTTGACAAACGAAACAATTGCATAGCATGAGTAGTTTAATAATGCTAAACCCCCTGTTAAATTGCGCGATTTCATTGGGCAGGTTCTGGCTTAGTGAAAATAGCTTTTGATGGGCTTGTTGGTCTAACTTGTCATGGTGCAAAAGAATAAGATCACACTCGAAACTTTAATAACATTTAAGTTTGCAAGAGTTTAACCCTAAGCTATCAAAGTGCTTGCTCTTTCTCCAATCCAAGCCCATTGTGTGGAGATCAAAACACGTTTAAATCTTTTTTTTTAAGCAGTTATTTTAATCACAATTTTGAAGTTTTTCAACGAAGCATGTACTAGCAAATTTTCTTTCATGTACAGCAAAACCCTATTTACATTTTGTATTTTGTCTTTCCTGCTTCATTGATGAAAAATCAAAGAGACTCGACATTTGATTTGGGATTCCGCCGATATAATCAAGTTTTAGTTTATTAATTTGCCATATTATTTTTCTGTTGTAAATTTATTTCAATGCAATGACTTATTTCCCGTTTGACAATCTCTAACTTGTAATTTAAAGTATTTATATAAAACAAGTATACAATATATTAGGATCTAGTTAAATGAAAACAGCAGTATCTATTGTGTTGATGTTTAGAACTAGTATCTGCAATAAGATTGATTTCAATTTTAATTATCTTCAAAGCAGATTTTCTTCTTCACTTAGGATGAGAGGGAAGGGGCATGGAAGGTTCAAAACAAGACAATGCATGTTATGTTATGTTTAAACCCCCTTCTCAGTGATCAGAACGGCATGTGTTTCATCTGTTTCCCCTAGTCAAACTGAAGGAAGGCAAAGTTGTTACAATCATCCTTTATGTACCATTTCAGAAACGGAGGCTTGAGCCCAAAGCTTCACAAGCTGCGATCGTTACACAGTCTTTGTTTGAAATCACTTCAACGAGATGAGTTGGCTAGATCTACTGGAATCTTCTTTTGGCAGCCACTACAAGACCTGGCCACCATAAAATTCTCGAGTCAAATCGACATTTCAAAGGTAAGAAGAAAAAACAAACGGATCTTTTAACTGCGGTTGCATTATAGAGGACACGATAGAACATGCACTGTGTAAGTTGTCCATTGACTGAGGAATCAATAAGGTAATTCCATGGTGGTGAAGGCACGATATAAAATATGCAGAAATTATGTAAAGAAAAGACTTAGAGATCTGACCTTATCACCACAAGCATATAAACGCAACACTACAGTGAAAGAAACAGCATGAGGTATCAGAGAAGATAACAGGGCTCTGTGATCATTGCTAGGAAACTGCACGCCCATCACAATAGAAGATGAAGTAAGAGAAATAAACAAGAAAGTCGTTTCGTTTATCATCTTTTTCATCCTCATCCTCTGCGCTCTGGTTGTTGTATCCCTTCATCTTCAGTCCATCTTGGCCAGTGGCGCCATCTTGCTCTAAGATACAACAACAAAATATCCTGTGAAAAATCTTATCTGCAGAGGAAAACTGACATGGACTTTTTGGGACACGTTCTGGAGGTGGGAAATAGGGAGAGGAACGTGGAAAGAGAGCAGGTGATCCTAGAGTGTGAAGAGGCCCTCCTGTCTCTCAATCGTGACGTCCTCACACTGACGGCTCTAGTTACTCCTTAGTTAGGTGACTTTTTCACTACATGACCAAACTGTCTTGTCAGTTGTTGAAGGCCAAATAAAACTATTGGAAACGCTACTGAAATTTTGTGTTCGTCCCTGGCCAAAACTTTTGGCAATTTAATGTAAGGGTTAACGTTTAACCTTTCTTAGCAGTGACTTGAAGGCTCGACAACCTCCTTTCTCTCTCTCTCTCTTTCTCTCTCTCTTTCTCTCTCTCTATGTCTATCTGTCTCTCTCTCTCTCTCCCTCTCTCTCTCTCTCTAGCCACCAACTAAGACTTGCAGAAGACCGGATGGAGTGGAGGAAGATTATTATGTCATCAGTGGAAAACCAACAGTCCTCCGCTGGCAGTTGGGATTAACTTAAGTTAACCCTACCCTAACATAGCAGTAGCAGCCATTTACAATAACAAAAATTATAACAAAAATAAAAACAGCCCACCAACAATTGCAACGATAACACGGACCCACTGGCTTCAAACACCGATAAAAGCGAACAGTAATAGATGACCGGCGTTTGTTAAATACAGTGAAATTATCATCAGCTTGACAATGTGGTGCCCTGCCTCCGCAGAGCGCCGTGAGATAGCGTTTCTTCATAGGCCCGCATTCTTCCGTCACTGTTATCGTTTTTGCAGTATGAATGTCTGTCCACAGCTCCACAGCAAAGCCGTCATGTGACTTTGATATCTGTCGACCAGGCGGGCTCATTTCATCACAATTTTCTGTCTCACATCTGATACATGGGGTTATCATCTTAAAATTAATTGTGATATTCTTTAATCCATTTATACCAGACATCTTTAGATTCACATTGCAGTCTTCCCTCCTTTATCATCAAGACTTCTAAACGCTTTTTATAGTAAAAATATTTGCACAGTTTTTGAGATTTTCTCTGCCGCCTGTAAATGAAAGGTGTAGGAGCTGAACTGTGAGAAATTATTCTTCAAATTCCAATACTTTTTTTTTCCTGGCAGCGTCAGAATTAAACTTTACCTTGTATGTGGATTTTAAACTGAAAAATCACTGTCCAGACATAACCATCCATTTTTAAATATCACTGTTTGGATTTTGCTCCCGGGGACCGGTCAAACACGTTTACTTAAAAAAGAGAATTCAAACTGTTTGTTATATACGACATCATTTGAGCATATTTAGCAAGCAAATCGTTCATTGACTCAAGGAGTGCAAATGCCATTTTGCCAGAAAACCCAATGGGAGATCGTTTCGCACATTATCTTCCCCTCCCAAAAGAGGGACTTGTGTAAGGAGCGATCATTTTGACCAGTCCTATTACTTCCCTTTGCCAGACAAAATATGTGTTTAGCAAGCAGTGTAAAGAGGGGGAAAATCCCTTTACTTCTTGCCATTAGAAGGACATGTGGCCAAAAAGTTTGATAAAATTATAGCAATACGAACAACACATTCTCTTTACATCATAGTTTTTCTGGAATTTTCCATGGCGTATGTTTCAAGCAAAGGGCTTTAAAGTGATTTTACCCCCTCTTTTCACTATTTGTTCAATCCCTCTTTGACTGATAAAGGGAAGTAACAGGCCTGAGCATAACTATTTCCCATTATGCCATACTTTGCCACATGAATAGATCTAGAAGCCAACACTGAAGCAACAATTTCGTTTGCACCACGTTGTGAAACAATACATTGTGACTTCTTAAACCTGTGATGGGTGTCTTCTCTTTGTGACCGATTTAGACACTATTGACACGCGTCTAGGAAAGGATAATCAGGACTATTATTTTCCTGCACAGTTTGATTACACTCAGTTACAAGTTCTATTCATTCTCCAGGGAGGAGAAAAATTGTCTGATTATGATTAATTACTCGTTGTTGTCTTGTACGAGACCAAACTGTATTGTTTCTCGTGCTCTAATTGTTTAAAATGCATTATTGATTTATTTATTTATTTATTTGCTTATTTATGTATTTATTTGCTTATTTAATTATCTAGGCGTTTACTTATTTATTTGCTTATTTATTGTTGATTTGGTTAGTTATTTGCTTATTTATTTATTTATTTATTATCTATTTATTTATTGGTCTATTTATTTATTTATTTATTTATTATTTATTATCTATTTATCTATTTATTTACTTATTTGTTATGATTAGTCTTTTTTTTACGCATGTAGCCGATAGGTCAGTATTCACTCTGGTCAGAAGATATTTCATTTTTCGGGCGAAAGAATTTTAGACTTTAGGAGATTGTGTCCTTCAGAGGCGTCTCCGCCTACTCATTATCTCATTTTTACCTGCCAAGGGTTCCCTATAGTACATAACAGCCACAAAGTACCTCCTAGAAATAATCTCTCTTAGCTGAGAATACTGGACATCGGGATTTCCTACACAAGAAGCCAGTCGACTGTTGAGCCACTAAAAATATATATATATATATATATTTTCCAAGGCTCAGTAGGATTCGAAGCCGCGACGTCATCGTTGTGAGCAAACGCCTAACCAGCATGCTCTCCTCCCCCTTCCCTAACCACTGTGTCTTCCTCCTGCTCGTCTTTGTCCCCACTTCCTCATTTTGCTCCTTCACCAACTTTCAATTTAACCACAGGTTTTTGTTCAACATATTTTGGTGTGTAACCCCATCTTGTATCCATAGGCATCTAAACACATCACCCTCGAACTGAGACTGAGACGTGAAGTGCAGGATATATTGGATCTTGCTGTATAGATCAGAGAACTGGACTTTAGACAAAAGTCTAGCCAAAAAAATATAAAAAAGTAGAGCCCTTTGAAATGTGGACATTCAGACGCATGAGAGAGATTAGATGGACAGAGAAAAAGACCGACAAGGCTGTTTGTAGCCTTCTATGCCAAGAGTTAAACCTACACTACTGACAACAATCCAACAAAAATATTACTATATTTTGATCACATCAAACGACAAAACACCATCTGTAAGGATATACTGGAAGGGAAAATCGAGGGAAAACGAGCGAAAGAAAGACAGCGAATATTGTGGACGGATGACATTAACGACTGGACGAATCTATCTTTGAAGGAATGCGCTGGAGGAGTGGAGGACAGAAAGATAGCGAGACATTTCACGTCAACCTCGAAAGAGATGACACAAAGGCGGACATCTTAGCAGCAACGAAGCAGCCGTGTTTTATGCCCTTAAGGAAGTGGAATGAGTCTATGAGAGACTTCATTGGATCATGTTGGGGTAATACTAGATTGTAAAAAGTCACAAAATTGTAAAATGCTTGTATGTGGTATAGAAATGTTCTCGACATTCGTGGACATGGGCACGGATCTCAAACGAGTCATAATTACGAGGCTGTGACACCATCGTCGGTCGGCCCATTACATAGTTGACTCACTCTCCAGCGAGGCTTATTCACCTCAGCGTCTATTAACAGCTAGCCTATCAGTTTATAGCTTGTCCAGGGCTTTGGGCTTAAGTCCCAAGAGGCCTTGAAAAATCGAACGGCGCTTCTCTCCAATCAGGATTGTTCTTCTTATAATTAGATGGCTGGGTTTCGTCCTTTGTCAGGTGTCCCCAGCTTAACAGTTCAGGGTTTGAAACACAAAACTTGATAGATCGATTTTGTTCTTTCTGACGTCTCTTAGATAGATGAGGTTGGGTGGGTAGATAGATAGATAGATAGATAGATAGATAGATAGATAGATAGATAGATAGATAGATAGATA
>JBCAUA010021214.1:0-26941 GCA_038406235.1 Peronia verruculata | reverse complement strand
CCAAGATATGCAAAACCTGCAACACAGCAGATTATTTCTTCAGGCAGAATGCCATGAAGCCAAGATTTTTGAAAAAATCAAAGTAGAATCATGTGCCCTTCATATTTTCAACAGGGAACAAAAAACCCGTTGCACTGGCCCGGCCCGGCCTGCTCGCACTAGCCAGCACAGCTTGATGAGTGACTGATCGGCCGGTTTCAGGCTTCCTGAGACGGCCCGGGCCCGCGATCACTGAGCCTGGCTCGGGCCGGGCTTTTTTTCCAGGCTTACTTACTTTGTGCTTTTCTTTAATTGATGACAGTTTGTAGAATTTACAGCATAACTATTTAAACTGGATTAGTTTTTTGTTTTTCTTTTCTCTGCTCTGCAGAAGTTTATCCATGGATCACTGGTGTGCAATTTTTGTTAGATGTGGTAGCTGGCTGGGTTTTATGTCAGCATCATTTTAAGGGGAATTTACTTTCTTAACCCTCTCAGCCCGCGACGCAACACAGTGTCGCGTCAAGCTGCTATTCCCAGCAGCCGTGACGCGAGAGTGTGTAGCGTCAATCGTTCTCTCCCAAAAGCTTTAATGCGACAAACTGTCGCGTCAAACTTCAACTTTTTTGTACGGACCCACGCCAGTGTAAACGAAGGGAAACCATTCTAAATATGGAAAACTAATCATTGTTCTATAATTTGGTACTTTCCCTTTGACCCTTAGTGCTCATTAAAGGATTTTTTATAGTCAAAAACGAAACGCCTTCGAATAGAAGAAAATCAATGGAAAAAAATGGCGGCGTCCAGGCCGCGGAGGTTGTTCGCCGCAAGAACCTTATATTGGACTGTTTTTATTCAGTGTATTCAGTATTGGAATCAGCAATGTATAGGAATAAACCAGTAGATGCAGAAAAACTGTTTTGGTGAGTGAAATAGCAGTGTATGTCTCATGTGCGAATTATATTCTGTATTCTTAGACTTTTTTGTTTACTGCTGACGGCCATGTTGTTTTTGTTGCTATGGTGATGTAATCGTTTATGGAATTGAAAAAATAACCATATTCAGTCTCTCTACTAACCTTATCCTACTTTTATGTGGATAGATCTTTCACCTTTATCGATAAGGATTGCTGAAATGGTATTTTGAAAAATATAAAAAATCATACGGTTTATGGGAATTTCCTGCTTTTTATATAGCGGTTTATGGGAATAGCAATGGCAGAAATACTACGGGTTGAGAGGGTTAACTCAATATTAAGTTCTTCATGTTGTTTTTCAACTTTTTTTATATATTTGATTAGTTGTGGGTGGACAGTCATCTTAAATTTGAGACATTTTTTGTAAATTGTGATGAAGTGTATGGTGTTTGAATATATGGCATGTTTCACTATATGAGTTTATTCTCTCAATCTGTGTTTTTTTAAGGGTCTTTTATTCTTTTGTCTGTTCTTTGTTTTAATCATCAGTTTCAATTTTTTAATGAAAAAAAAATGGAAAAGTAGAATCTTAAATGGGAAGTAATTGTGTCGCATGACTGTCATGGGGCTCACTTGTTGACTAATTTCTTTTCAGCAGTGAATAGTTGTGAAAGAGATGACTTTGATCACAAAGCTATACAATTTTTGCCAGAATTGTCACTGACATCATCTCTGTTTCTCAGAGCAAAGGTAGCCGCGTGAGTTCTGTGGCAGATCTGTCCAGCATTGCCCGCAGTCTCTCAGTGCTCCAGATTGACACTCCTCATGAGGTGCCCAGGGCAAGCAAGTATGAAATATCTGTTCTTGTACTCTTTACAGTTTGTAGTTATACAAAATATTTATGACGATATATGCATTTGCTAAGAAGAATGGAAGACCTGCCAATTGCACACACAGAATGGAGACCAGTAGAAATGTACCATGGGATTCTCAGGATTGAAACTGTTTACCAAACAACAGTAAACCAAGATACAGATAGGACATTTTACTAAATAATGTTAATATTATGACCTGAAAATTGAGCTTGAACTTTAGCACTTGTGCATATGTACTGCTATGGATGTACATCGGTATTATTCGTAATACCATAGTTTTAGTTATATAATGATAAGTTATGCTTCCACGAGAGAAAATTTGCCTATTTCCCACTTGTCATAAAAAAAGATTTTCAAAGCAATCTAAATGAATGAGACAATCAATGCATATAATCTCATTAGGAGTTAAATCTAAACTGTAGTTGTTTTTGTGAATGATATCATATTCTGCTTCAAACTGACACAACAGTCTTCAGTTTAAAAACAGTCACATGCAACTAGTATCACAAAGGAATTGTTCCATCCTGGAAACAAATCATTTCGGTAAAATGTAAATGTATATTTCATTATCATTAGTTTGATTTTGATGATACCATTTACAGTGTAATCCTTCTTGAGAGAGTAACTGTGGCTGATTTGGTCACTGTGGCTTATGCCTGAAAAGAAACATTTATGTATCTTAAATTGTTTTCGTTGCCTGGATTCTGATTCATCTCTTGAGAAAAATATGCATCATGTGTTTGTTGTAAAATAGTGACAGTTTTTATTAAGTCAATTTGTTCATTAACTTTTTTTTTTTTGTAATCAGGAAAAAATGTACGCATTAATGCTTTTGCATTTTATTCCTAAAACAGTCTAGATTTTAATTTCGTTGATTTATTTCATTACTTTCTACATTCCAGAGTCACACGAGGGAGGGAGAATGTGCTGTTTAGTTTTGTACAGCTGGAGACAGGAGAAGGGATTATCATTGCACCAACTGAGGCAGATCTGGGTGAGGTTCATTCCAGCCTACAGCAACAAGTGCTGGACAATTTCTGCCTGGCTTGCCATAGGATGAGATCTTGCTTTGCACAGAAGGTATGCACAGTGTTAGTCAGTTTTCTTTTGAATTTGTTTATTGACTTATGCAAAATCAAGTTTTTATTAGAAATATATATCAGGTGATACATGTGATTATTACACTGAAATTCATCACTAAAATTCATTCTGTTGTATCTGCTTGTAAATAATGCTTGAAAATAAAGAAGAAATAAACATCAAGAGAATACATGTATAAGCTGTCCTTAGCGCGCTATTGTTTAAAAAGTTTTCTGAGTTCGTACAAATCTGCATTTTGCCAGGCTGTCTATGAATACTTACTTACCATCTGTAAAATTCTATATCATTAGAAGCAATGAAAATGAGATATTCTCTTATCGTAGTCGATAGAACGTTTCATTGTGTTTCTTCACTGCTTCTTTATTGTTTCAATAACTCATTATTTACAAAATAATTCTTTATCATTTTTTTTGTTTTAACTTTCTGTAGATCAATTTCTGAAATAATTTATACAAATTATTTGTTATTCACTTGATATGACATGTTTTACTTTAACAGCTTGTGAGTCAAAACAGTGAGGCTTCTGTCTTCAATCTATCACTTTCAAAAGAGACAGGAGAATTTCGTGAAGCTGGCACATTGTTCCACTGCACATTCCAGTCTTCTGTAGACAAAAAACAGCAAATTCACACCCTTCTTTACTGGGTAATTGGGTAAGTGCTAACTGAAGAAAAGCAAGATGCTCTGTTGATTTTCAACAGTCTAATAGTAGTGACATCTGAAAACTTCTTACACTTGAGAACTAATGGCCACCATTCATCATGAAAAAAGGCTGTATAAAGATCATACTCACAAATGATATCAGTATCTCCATGCACTACAGTTTGTTTTGATTGTTATGATTCACTGTCAGTACCTGAGATCTTGTAAGAAAAAACATATCGTGTAGAAAACATTTTAATCTTCAG
The DNA here is from genome assembly GCA_038406235.1 of Peronia verruculata. Taxonomy (NCBI): domain Eukaryota; kingdom Metazoa; phylum Mollusca; class Gastropoda; order Systellommatophora; family Onchidiidae; genus Peronia; species Peronia verruculata. The sequence goes on along the minus strand of JBCAUA010021214.1, from coordinate 23,162 downwards.
TCAACATGATTCTAAAGGTTGCTGAACAATCATCTAGATTTCTTGTGTGAAAGGAAGCAGTAAAGTGTCATTGTCTATGAAACTTTGACTCAAAGAAGAATCATATCAATCAGATTTCTTTTTTACCTTTTTCTGAAGTCACATCATCACGGTCATTCTGCGATGGGCCCAGTCAATTTAAGTTCATTTGGGAAAATAAAGAAAAACTCTTGCTCAAAGGATGGTTGCAGTACAAACAATATTTATGTTGCATTGAAGTATTGAAAAGGCATTGTAGCATATCGTTGGTGTCATGCTCTAACCGCGTAACTGGAAAAATTTGATTTTTTTTTTTTTTTAAGCTGAGGATAGCCAGAAACCTACATAGATTTTCAAAATTAAATTGTCATGAGAACACAGAATAGCATTTGGTATAATCAAAGACACCAGAAAAATTGTTTTACAAAATGAAATTTAGAAATAATACAGTTTTTTTAGTCTCCTGAAAAAAAATCCCAAATCCAGTTACTCGGTTAGAGCATGACACCGACGATATGACATTGAAGCATTTTAAAGGCAATGCAGCAGACTGTTTTTCTCTACATTGGTTGCTTGGTAATGATGATAACTTGTTGCCACATCACAACTCAAAACTTCAAGAACAAAGTGGCTTAGGTGATTGTGTAATGACAGGGAAGACATTTTTTTCTTCATTAACTAGTATCCAGCTCATTTTGCTTTTATTTTTTCTCATTTGCTTTTATCCAATTAAAATTTTTATTATTCATTTTCTTTCAGGCGTTGCTGGTCAACTCCAAGGCCCCAGGAGTTGTATGTCTGTTTCCCAGAGTCAACAAGCCAGGCTGTAGTTGAAATGGCCTTCTCACTGGGTTTTGGAACATGAGGCATGGATATGAAGGTTACATCTCAAGTCAAGATCTCAATCTTCACAATCTGAAATTTCTTTCTGATGTCAAGAGAGAGATGAAGATCATCCCAATCATAATGTTGTATCCTGCACAGATAAAAATATTTCTGAAGTATTGACCAGCACGAATGGAGTTTTGAAATAAGAAGTCCAGCAAGGCATTGTTTGTTATATAATCTGTGTTTTAATTTGTCTGTGAAGAAAGACTGAACACAAGCAAATTCTTTATACTTAACATGGCCTAAGCTTTATCCAAGCAGTATTTTTTTTTTTAAATGTCTGCTTGAATTCTGCCAAAAGAAAAAAAAAAAAAGACAACATGGAAATTTTATTATTTTGATATATACATTCCATGGCAAAGATGTACCTTATATGGCAAACATAAATTTTTCCATGCAAAAGTTTTATCTCTATTTTTTTGTCTATTTGTATTGGATTATGTAATTTCCAAAGACTAAAATCCAAGATGCATATTGTAAGTCTTTTATTATAGTCTTTTTACTGTTCATCTGTTCATATGAAAGCTGTCACAAACTTGGTTCTTTCTAAATTTACTGCAAAGTAATATTTGCATTAAGGATCTGATATTTTTTTCATGATCTGACATTCCATTTTATACTTCACTCTCCGCCCATATATCTTTTAGAAGAATATTTATGCGAAATCCATTTCATTTTATTTTTATGATGATCTTAACTTTGTACTTAACAACGATTGTTTTAAAACTGCTCTATAAATACTTCACCACCTTTGACTATCTACAGAAGATGAAGAAACAGAAACCATTCATTATTGTTGCTGCACTGTAAGAGCATAGAAACTGAATGGTTTCAGTGTTAATGTCTTTGCCACTTTATATGCTTCTAGCCCCCAATCCTGAGAAAGTACGAGAAAGTATGATTATCTCAGGTGTAATTAATCGTGTGTCCAGTTTAATGACGAAATTTGTTTGGGTCGAAATCTGAAAATTTGGCCACGTAGCAGCATCCGCACATATTCATTATCTGATTTATTACTGTCAAAAGTTCTTCAGCACACATAGTGTGAACATAGGATCTCCAAATTCATTCGTCCTCATCCAAGAAGGCTGAACATCTGGCTTTCGCACCATTAAGCCAGAAAACTGTTGACTCACCAAAAAACAAAAGCAGGTTCTAATCTTCCCATTCCTTAGAAGGATTTGAATCTGCAATGTTTTCACCGAGAATCAGATGCCAAACTTCCGGGCCATCGTGTCTGCCTTTGCCACATTGCCATACATTTTTTAAAATTAAATGCAACTATATCAGTTACCCTGTGAAGCTTGTGTAAGATTTGTTCTCTATCAGTGTTAAAAATGGGCTCATTATTGTTGAACTATTTGAAAGTCAGAGAGAAAATTGGCTCTCAGAGAAAATTGGTTCTATGAATATGAATATTTTATTTGTCCATAACTTTTATCTCATAAACCCATAAACTCATGGACCACTTACCATCTGTATTTTTGCCCTTGGTAATATTACTATATTATACACATGTACATTTTAGATCTGCTCTTCGGACGGGGTGCATTTCTTACAAAAAATAGGAAAGCCAGTAACATTTCATATTAAGGCACACAGAACATACAGAAAATGACTATATTTTTGTCTGTAATATTTTTGCCAAATATTGTGTGTTGTGAACAACACATGTCATATGACAAGGTGAAATGATTGTGATGTCAAGTTTTTTATGTACAATGCTATTGGTATCTATGGAAAGGAAAATGAGTGATCTTCTCTGTGGTGAAAAAATTGTTTTGCTCTCTGTGTCTAGGTATCTATGCTGTAAGTTTTCTTTCTCTCTTTTTCTTTTTATGACAGAGCTAGCGCTATGTTATTGACAGTTTATGTCATGATAAAAAAAATTTTCGATGAAGATAATGATAGATTTACTGAAGATTTTAAAAAGTATATATATGTATTGTGTGTTGAGAAATAAATAATGACAATGGAGAAATTGTTTCAGTAAATATTCAAAATGCCATACATAGTTTGAATGAGAGAGAACCATTTTGATTTTTCCTCTCGTTCTTACTTTTGTCTTCCTTTTTATAACTCTAAGTTGACTCCATGGTCCATAAAGTTCTGTTTTCTCACCAAAGTCTTCTCTGACAACCAATCTTTTTTTGCTTAGTTACTTGGCATGTGATGTTTGTCTCACCGCCAGTCAAAATGAGTCGTATGTGATTTTCCACCAAATTTAGTCAATACTCGCCCATAAATCTTAATTCATACACTTTCTTGCTGTGAAAAATGTATAGAGCTAGCCTGACTGTGGTCAGAGATATTGCAAATTGAAGAGACAGCGAGTATCCCCCTGCAGCAACGGGTAAAATCGAGAGAAAAACAGCAAAAATGAACAGCTCATAAATAAATAAATATATATTCACATCACAAAATCCAGATATGCTTACAATCAGTTCATAGGACCAATGTTTTCTTATTCAGAAACAAATGATCTTTCAATTTTTGTAATACAAAGAAACATCATTATCAAACCAGTTTCATCACAATAATTCAGAATCCAGTTTCTCTGTTCCAGTGACTTACAAACATTCTGACTGGCCACAAGACATTTGTATGAGATTTGATTTCATTGTAGTATGCAGTTTTTAAAAAAACATGTACATTAATGTTGGTTTTTGTCAGATTTTATCCAGTTTGTTCAACAGATCTGTGTCACTGCTTTTATTTCTGTCACTCCTTAGATTAGTGTCTGCCTGTCTGCATATTTGCAACGTGTGATATGCAAGTAGACTTACACAAGTATTCTGTGTGTCATGAATTGATCTTTTTTTTTTTTTTTTGAGTCCTCACCTTTGTTCATTTGTTTATCTCATATTGGTGCTATCATGGTTTTGTCTCATATTTTTTGTTCATTTATTCTTATGAGGTTTTTATTTGAAATGTTTTATGCCAAAAACTCTTTAGCATTATAGCATTCCACTATTTGCATGGAGGAAATTATTTAATGATATGTTTTTTCTTTATTTTTTTTAACAATTTGTTTTAATGCGATCATAGGTATCGTGAAATTCATTCAAGACTGTGTAATGAAGGGTTTTTCAGGTTATAAATCATCTGGAGCATGGGAAAATTGAATTGGCAGCCTCTCAATGTTGAGAGAGCTTAGACATTGCTCATATGGTGGAAGCCATTCTATGCATATTGACTCTAATCATTGTGTCTGTTGTGTAATCAGAATAAACTATAGGATCAGTTTAATATAAATACCTCAGTCTTAGAGGGACAGAAGTGTAGTAAGCTTTATGTAGTCAAAGGTTTCCAGTATTCTTGGAAGTGGCATTAAACTGGTCAGTTTTCTCTTTGTAGGCAAATATTTTGGATATGGAAAGGAGCTTATGATTTTCTTGATCGCACAGGTGAAAGCTTTTGAAACGGCAGTATTGGAGATATTCTGTTTTGAAAAGAAATGATGTGAAGTCCTGTTACTTCCCTTTGCCTGACACAGGGGGTGTTGAATGAACAATGTCAAAAACAACACAAAAAAATCACTTTCTGTTTGTCATTTGACAAATTGATCACAATTAAATTTGATGCAATAAGAAAAAGATCATTTTCTTTATACAATGAATTTTTCACAATTTTTCATGGTACAAAGATGATTTTTTTCTTCTTAGTGCTGCTTGTTCAACACCTCTTATTATACTGGCAAAGGAAACTAACAGAGCTGGATAAAACAACCTCTGAAACATTCATTCAATAAAAACAAAACCAAAAGTAAAAAAGATGATGATTCAGTAAAAAAAACTAGGACCTGTGAAAATTGATATACATGTATTTGTGTCCATCTAGTGTGAAGAACAATGTGAGATTAACTGCCCCATTTCATTTTGTTTAGATTTCATCAAGTTCAAGTATTTAAATGTCGTCACCCCAGAATTATATCGCCCTAACTACAACATAAGACTGTTGTAGGTAGGACAATTTAATTCTGGGATGACGATATGTTCAGCTTTTTGACATTGTTTGCCACTGATGTCAACAACTTTTTGACTAGGTCACTACTCTTTTAACCTACATGGTTACAGTGGTAAGAGGTCATTTTGCTGAGAATAGATGTGGATCCATAAAACTTGTATTATCAGTACAATGTTACAGCTAACATTTTACCTGATTGTCTCTGACAATTTCACCTGTCATTCAGGAGGACAACTACCTCTACATGTAAGATTTTCTGAGGAATTGAACAGCTTGAAATAAACAAATTCTGTTCATTTAACAGAAGAACCAGATTTAATTTCCACAAATTTGACCACTGATGGGATAATACTTACAGTGGATGTGTATTACTCTAGACTGGTACAGTTTTTGTCTGAAAGGTGTCCGCATTAGATACAGATTTTGAAAGCATTCATAGCACAAAATGAAAGATATTGCATTTTCCTGTGCTTTTGTAGGAACAAAATAGGCTGGACCATTGAATTGTGTATTTACTGAAGGGTACAACAGCATCATTGCAATCATATTTTGCCAGTCTGTTGGTTAAGTTATACATATGTATGAACTCTCATTTTAAGATGCACATGTAAAGAGCACTGTTTTTCACACGAACCCACCTTGTCTAATGTGATTACCTTGAACTGATATATATATCTCTTTCAGCATGTTTTTTTCAAATGTGGTCTTTATTATAACTACAGTGGAACCCTGATATTACAAAATCAGATGTTGCGAAATTTTGGTAATAAAGAAAAGAATATGCAGTCCCGTTTTCTTTCTTTATACTTTCGTGTAATAAAATCTCAGAATTTGCAAAATGCCAATCCTCCCGATCTTAGCAATTAAAGAAATAATTTTCCCAGAAGTGACTAGTAAAATCATGTGGTGGCATGCCAAAGATGGTTAAACTGAGTGGACGACCAGCTTTTTGTTTGTGCATCCATTCCTAACCATGCACACTGGCTCTGATTACTCACTAATGGTTAAAGGCGAGTCAAGACTTATGCAATAGGCTAGGTTCATGTAAAACAATCTGGGGTGGGACAGTGTTTCTTTGTCCATGCAGGTGAAAATAAAGCGATTTGGGCAGGGCATGCTGGGTAGGGGAGATGAGGAGTAATCTTTGCCGTGTTAGGAATAGTTATGTGATAACATAGATCTAACACATGCGGACAATGGTCTAGGAGTGGCCATCAGTTATACCGCGTTTATTGCTTTACCTAATCACTTCAGCACATTACTCTGGCTTTCAGTGCAGGGTACAAGGTATTGTTCAGTAGCCAACCAGTTTCAATATTTCACTGTTTAAAAAAAAAATGTTATTGTTATACTATGCAAAATGCCTGCGCAGGCTTTGTAAGGGGATGCGTATCAGGGGGAATAATTAATAGTAACAATGAGTCAATGTATGGGTCGTCCCCATTGTTTTATGGTCTCTGTTGGATTTAAAGAAATTCTGATATAAAGATAAAAAAATCCGGGTCCCTTTGATTTCTTGATATCAGAGTTTCATTGTATTATGTTATCAAGATATTTGTTTTCTTCATTCTCAAGCTGTTTCAGATAAATGTTGTGAGTATACAGTTATATATAAATCTATGCCCATGTTTATTTTATGCAGCATTACATGGTGAACATTCCATCCAACAAAAGCAATTCTTAATTGTCCCAGTCATTCAAATATTATTTTATTTTTAACAAAATTTACAGTGTTTTTGGGTAGATTAGTGAAATGGTAGGTTAGTGGCTTTTCACCGGTCTTATTGTTCCCTCACAGAAGTTTTTTAGCTGTAGAATTTTCAGTTTAAAATAGCAATTATATTTGTAGATGAACTCGCGGTCTCAGTAGTTTTTGGCTTCAGTTTTGGTCATGACAAAGATTTCTGTTTGCCAGACAAAGCCAGTCCCAGTATGATGGTTGTTTACAATGGCAGTAGTTTATGAATAAATTTAGTATTAGTTCACTAACACAATTTTCAAATAAATTTTATGCGTCAAAATATAATTATGGATATATCATGTCACAATTTGTGATGTGTATGAATTTGAGCTAGTAAAGGATTACTAAGGGCAATGAAGTATTGTAATCTATAACTTTTGTTTTTTAAAACAATTGAATTATTGGCATCCACCACCAAAATTTCAAAGTGTTGTGATCATAAACTTAGTGAAAATGAAATTTCATTAACTATGGATGATTCTTGACAGGTAATATGAACTCATCAAGCATAAAGAATATCATTTAAGAAACATTTTGTATATTAATTCATACTATTTCATTAATTTGTGATGATATGTTATTATATATGTGAAACAACTGAATTATAATTTGTTGTAAAAATTATTTAAGCAATAAATTTCCTGTCTTAAATGGGCAGTATTTTATTATCTGCAGTAATATTTTTTGTGCCCTGTTTTTGTTTTTTTTGAGTGAAGTGTATGTGATCTGATGTGATGGGATACTATGTTGACTCCAAATGGAGATTTTTAGTATTGCAAGATTAAAGCATGAGTGAATCTACTGGCTGACATTGCACGAGGCAAAAAAATAAAAAAGGCTACCAATACGACATTTGAGATGGGATACTGAAATCAGGCTCTCATCAAAGTGAGACAGCTGGAAAATTCATATTTGTTTCAATAGTTAGTTAATTTTATCACAAGTTTTTTTTTTTTTTTCCACAAAACCCACCTATATTAATTTACAAATGTGACCAAAATGAGGATTAATAAAAAGGATTAACAAAACTGATTGGCCATTTTATCACCAAATTCAAAACTGCAGCAGCAGGTCACCTCCATCATCTTTAATTGCAAACATTTCAACTGCTACTCGAGGTAGAACTAGCATTTTTCATCCGCAGAAAGGGAAATGAACAAGCTTGAATATACCAACAACTCAGTATCAAAAAAAGTTGATCAGTGTCTGATTTCACAGTATTGCATCTCATTTTTCTCGGTCAGTGCTATCAAAACTGATGTTTTATGGTTTCATCATCAGTGTGACTGGAGCTGTTCTTATCAAAGGACGATCAAAAATAAGAAAATTCTGCCATGCTGCATTTCTTTCATTCATGAAGCACACAGTGCATTAAAAAATAAAAACAATACAACTGGATATCATAACTATTTAATATATTATACAATATATAACGCACAATCACCATCTTGCTTAAATTCTCTTCACAACATCTATAAGGCCTCCAAAATACTGTATAGTGATTAAGTACCTATGGAGACCCCTGGTATCTCCCAGTAACATCAATCTATTGATTAAGAGGCATGTCATAAAATTTAAAAACCGAATAACAGTGGAACAAATACATGAATGACAATATAACAACAACCACTACATCATACAGTGGTCTTTGCCTAAGAACCAGTTACCTATGAGTCAAGACTGCCTAAGAAACACCTCCACTGCAAAACAGAATTTTTCCTCTATAATCTGTAATTAGAACTTCGACTTAGAATGAGCTTAGAACTTGCTCCCAAAATTAAAAATCCACCTAAGAGCCCAGTGTCATTTCTTAGTGTAATTCCACATCAGACTGTCCACTTGAAAGAAATGCACAGTGCTAGATATGTAGTTAAATGAGGAGGAATATCCAGAGTGGAAGTGATGCTTGATGTATGACTGCATAACTGGGCCACACGTGGACTAGCTCAGAACCATTTCATTTGACAACATGTGGGGCACTGTCAGTGATTGATTCAGTGTATGAGGAGGAATAAGTTTAGCCCCCTGACTGGTCACTTTTCCTTCTTCAGTCTGTCAGGTTAATTTCAGACACTGGAGTCATGTGTGGTTATCCTGGGTTAACACAGTGACATTGTGTTGTTTGAAAGAAGCTAGGTATTACTAATGAAATTATACACCGAGACAGGTCAGGAACTGTAAGATATAATTACAAAACACACAAACACACAGTAGAATAAGCGGATCTTATTCGCATAGATAACACTTTAACCAATGGTAATGATCAACTTGTTGCAATAGTCAAGACAAAAGTTGCACAACCTTTCAATCTGTCTGAGCCAGCTTTTTATGTCTCCCTGTGACCAGGTTCTTAGGTAGAGACTACTGTCCTGAGTATACTGCCATAATTTGATTTCACCAACAAATAACCAATACCATGTAGCAAACCTCTTCCTAAAATTCTCACATTTTAAAATATTTCTGTGTGCATAAGAGATGCGACACGATGAAATCAGGCGCTTGTCAAACCGACCAGAGAAATCATGTGTTTTTCAACAGTGAGTGAATTTTTAGGGCAATCTTTTTTTCTTCGCTAAACCCTTCTATATCAATCGAAAAGAGCATTTCAGCGTTCAGTTTACTGAAACAGATCGAATAAAAACCCAAACCTTGTAATTTGGTGGCTTGGCCTAACAAGGACTAATAAGGATTTATAAAAGTGATTGACCATTTTCTCGAAAAATTCAGCTGCAGCAACAGGTCACCACCATCGTCTTTATTTGCCAATATCTCAACTTCTACTTAAGATAGAATAATTATTTTTCACACACAGAACGTGAAATGAATAATCTTTACACTGATACCAATAACTCTATATGCTCAAAATTTGAGGAGAGCCTGATTTCCCTGTGTCTCATCTCATTTGTACTTAAAAGATACAAGTGTAGCTAGGACAAACACCTAAAATCTTGCTTTCGTTTTCCCTTACAGAACCACTGGTGTTATCTTTCAACAATGCCAAAATCAACAGCAGAGCTGAATGACAATGTATGAATAAAACACAAGAAACAAGACATTTCTTTATCTATGGTCATTGTTTTTGCAAATCCAGATACACATATAGTATACTTAAGAGCCCCAATAAAAATTCTGTCTCATATAAAAAGTATGGCCACAGTCTCAGATCATCATCTGAATGCAAAAAATCTTAAGCACTGAGTTTGCTAACAAATAGTCATAGACATGAGGTTCTTCCTGTGATCATAAACATGTAGACTCCACAACTTATACATGGGTGATGGTAAGCTCAGAAAATCCTTTGTAGGTCTTCTCCATGTCAAGATAAAAACTCTTCAAATATTATTGTTGGTAGCCAGTGTATCTATTAGTTCAAATCTAGACATCAGATCCATGTAATTAGCGCTAAAATGAAAAATAAAAGCACACACTTCAGTCTATATTTAAAGGTGTTCACTACCAAACAATTTCTGTTTCATGTTGGGATGCCTTAATTCCTGAGTGCATTTTCCAATTCAGACTTGTGCCTGTCATGGAGATGGTAATATCACAAATCTCATAAATGCTGTGACAAATCTCACTCTTGAAAGTAATAATAAACAAACATTTCCACTATCATCTCACCCAAACATTGAACCATCAACAGCAAACTTGTGGAATATATAACTAATATAAGATTATATGACAGACACTAACATATTGCAGTGATACATTTTGTTGCATGCATAACATTAAGATATATGTGAGATTCAGACTCCCACTTCTTCACTTTCTTGATAAATATAACCATTCTCTCTACCTATTACTGAACTTTTAAAAGCTGCATGCGTCAAATGATTAGTGATGAAATCTGTACAAGTTTTGATGAGAGTGGAACAGAGTTAGGCAAGATCTATTAAACTTAAATCCAGTTTTATAATGTTTGTGACCCACCACCTGCACTCCCTCAGCATAATAATGTGAAATTTTCATCACAGACAATGAGTATTTGTTGGAAAATCCTGTTAATTAAATGTCATGCATCATTAGTTCATAAATATGACAAAAACAAACAAGGAAATCTTCTCCACTATCTCTCAATTGTAAACTTAAGTTTGTTGAAGAATTACATCCTTAATGTAATTTAAGAATTATCTAACTATAACACAAAGAACATTACACTATATCTGCTGGCAGTACATGTGAAAAACTTGAAAAATCTAAAACATGAAAATGAAGGCTTTATGACAATCTAAAAGACACAAGTGCAGATGAGCTTGCAAGAGTTTAAAGTCTTCTGCCTCCATAACATGGTTTTTATAAGCTTTTCAACCTCCTGTAGCGGTGGTTATCTCAGCTGTCCACAACCGTGGTAAAAAAATAACGTGATCATGTACGTTACTCGCCTCCATAACATTCTTTAGATCAAATATATATCAGCATAGCCTACCTATGGTTTGTATGATTTACATCTACCCGGTAAGTTTCTATACTGTATCATCATCAGTCTTCTCAAAATCCTTCTCACAGCTTAATATTTATCATTTTTATTCTTTATCACATGCATCAGTTTCACACCTCTCCTCTAGCTACATTCTTAGTTTCAGCTGAACTTCTCTCGAGACAAGAAATAAACGTGGATTAGACAACAGTAGATACCTCTAACATCCATGAATTTCCGTCCATTTTCTGTTTCTTGCGAGATGAATAATATTGCACTGAAATGAGAGTACATATAGCTAAAATGAAAAAAAAACCCCTCCGAACTTTACTGAGCGATTGACACATTTTTCTGATTTTTAAATCCTGTACATTACTGTACATTAGTCAGCTATTGTGAAGACAATTTTTTTCACTTGGTTCATTTGTGTGTCAGTAATAGCTGAATAGTGTGCAAAAAAAAAATGAAGTCTCCCATCTAGGCATCGATTAAAAGTAATATAAGCAAGAATGATAAATAAAATGAAAATCTTAAATTTCTGCTTTGCTGATAAATACATAAAAACACAAGATAGTGGGATTCTTCTACCTACTGAAAAGTGTTACCTGTTCTTAGAAAAAAAAAAATGCATACAATACCAATGCACTACAAATGCGTGACTACTCTGAGGATTGAATGCATGTCCATCATATTTCAGAGAAATTCAGGATGAAGTTGACATCAATAGTTACTATGTACCTAGTTATCCCTAATCTATGAAAGGTAAACACTTCAATAAATATGTCTGGTGCTCAACACCTAATGCACCAGAGCAGCTTGCTCTACACTAGCATTCAATGATATAGATACACCCAAACAAGTCCTTGCCTAGCCTCAGTTGTGTCATATCATGCACAAATAACCTTTCATATGCACAACTGGTGATAAGATGATCTTAAAGTTAAGCAACTGGACAGAAACTCATTGAACAAAAGTTTACTCTCATACACTCTGTGACAACTATTTTGGCCAAAGTACGTGTATTAGCAATGAAAACCTGTGTGACAAAAAATTTATTCCAATATAAGCAGCATTCACATTCTGTATATAATGGGTTGCTGTTATTTTTTTATTAAAAGGTCATCGGGTTTTCGCTCCTGCGGTGTAATTAAAATGTGTTGTTAACTGTTAGGTATTTGACCTAGTTTCAGTCTGTTCACAACTGACAAAGCAGAGATCAATGGAAATCTTTCTAGGAATGTGTATAGAAATCAGTAGATTAATGTAATCCAATACTTACACATAAAAAAGGCATCTGTCAGTTTATTACTACATTTCTTTCTGGTGTTATATTTGCCCTCTAATTGTTCAAGTTTTCCATTCGAAGTACATAATATGTGTAATTTATTACACCCACTGTATCCAAACTAGAGAAAGAAAGCATCTATATTTAATGACAGAACAATTTCATTCAAATCAAGGTATATAAAGTGGTTTTCTTTTCTATTTATAATGGTCGACATGTTTTCCTAAATATCATTGTCAATGTTACTCACACATTATCAGTGCCAGGTTAATAATGACATATCAAGAGCTTATTTCTCATTGGCAAAACATTTTTACATCAAAGCAATGCTGGATGTAATGCAAAATGTACTTTTGCTATAAAATATTAAAGAATGAAAGGAATGAATACTTTTCCCAAATTTCATGAATAAATAGTGATCAGCTGAAAATATTTCATTAATAAGAAAAGAACTGTAATTTCATTTAGACAGATCATCAATGTTTTGTGATTTTATTTGAATAAATGAAGTTACACTTGAGATTAACAGGAATGTCACCCAAAATTTACAGCTCTGAAAAACAGGCATTTTCTCTCTCATCACAATCACAATTTGACATTATTTGAAAAAGATGTAATAAACCATTGAACTGAAATCAGTAATAAGTGAGATTTAGTGAACACAAAAAGAGACTTTACAAAGACTACAAAGAAAAGAGATAAACAGTCGTATGTCAATTCACATAACTTCTAAAATATTGTCATGCAATAATTAAGAGCCTGCAACAGATGCACACCACAAACAATTCCTCTAAATAATTTAAAAATCAATCTCGCTATAATTCAGTGAGTACTCCTGCATGCTACAAAATAAGCTCTGCCACAAAGATGAAAGAAAAAAGAAAGAAAGTAAGAAAGAAAGAATAAAAGTCTGAAGTCACAATCAGAGTCTTCATCTCACCAGCAGTGGTAATGAATAATGCAGGTAATACTTCATCAGAAGTCTTCAACAAGTGTCTAGCTATAGCCATGTGAAAAATAAAGGAATGCTGATTTTAGACCTCAGTACTGTTACTGTTTGGCTGTAAATGATATTTAATGGTTGAAAGATCTCATTAAACATTAATGATTTAATTTTGATAAATATCAGGCCAAAGTGTATCTGGCCATCTCTCTCTTGAGAGAAAAAAAATTGTTAAATTTGATATGGAATTAATGACTTGAAAGAGTTCTTGTGTAACAACAGAAAATTTCCAATAACAAAATGTCACTTGTCAGAAAGTTGTCCATTATTAAATTTGCCCCCCCCCCCCCCCCCCGAAAAAAAAAAAAAAAAGAGAGAGAGTGAACAAAAGAGAGGCAGAGAAAGGGAGAGAACAATACAGAGGGGAGTGAGAAACAGAGAGGGGAAGCGAGAGAGAAAGAGAACAAGAGAGAGAAATATAACATAATAGCGGGAGAGCCATATGTCCTAGAATTTTGTTATCTTAAATGTATTTCTCAGAAAGGAGTGTTGATGTGTATGAAGAGACTGATATTCTACCTGTGAACATGCAATGAGCTATGGCACAGTGCTTTTGGAAATTGTCAAATTGGTCAGTTCTGTTTTTGCTGGGCAACAAAATTTCATTCCTCCAATAGTTCATATTCAACTGAGCAAAAAAACTAGAAATCCCCGGTGAAGTATTTGAACCCCCCTGCTAAAATGGAACACTCTCTGATGTCTGTTACCGCTCCTTCATGAGATCCGACAACTACCTGTCACTGATCCCAAGCATTTTTGCTGTTTTTGTCATGTCAATAGTGAACAGTTTGAAATCCCTTAACAAAATCAGGTGGGGATTTCCAGCCATTCGCTTGGTCGGAACAAATCTATTTTGATGTACATAAAGTGAAAATACAATGTACTCAAAACAGATAGAGGACATACACCAGAACTAATACAATTCTGAAACTTTCAGACAACACACAATTGTTACAATATTAGGATTAGTTCATTTACTTTAACACACTGCCCTTCAGGCACCACAATGAGATCATATCACAGAGGATAAAACTGCGTTGCACTTGAGTGGAATATGGGGGAAAAAAACATATTTACTTGCAAGTTGTCAGTAAGAATCTCTGTATGTTTCTCATTCCTGAACAGGGCTACTTCCGTGGTATCTGTCACTGGTAAATCCATTCTCATTGCTGTCTGATTCTTCTGACATGGTCTGTGTTATACACTCTGTGGACATGTTCCTTGTTATATGAGCTTCAATGTCTCGGCAGTCAGTGAAGTAATGTGTGTTTGAGAAGCCTATCTCAGCAATATCTGTGTCTGAGGTATCCACCCCCTTTTTGGCATCTTTGTTGGTTGAAGGAATATTTCGCCATGAGATTTTTAAGTCTTTGAAAGCATTTAGGAGGAATATCCCTGCCACAATGGTGAAAAACCCACAAAGATCTCCAATAATATTAAAAGCTCCCATTTTAAAGAACTCCTGGAATAAAATGGCTGATCCTGTGATGACGCATGATGTGAAGAAAACATAATAGATGGGAGTTACCACTGCTGTGTTGAATGTGTCCAACGCTTTGTTCAAATAATTCAGCTGGAGTAAAATACAGATAATAACGATAGCCAGCAGCACATAAGTGAGCCAGTTTTTGAATTCGTTGTGTCCCCGAGCAGTTGCCTTGATGGCTGTGCCCACACCTTTGCAGCCCATGACAGTGAAGGACCCCAGTGTGGCACAGATGGTGATGTAGACTAGCACATTCTTTTGACCATACCGGGGAGAAAAGTAGATCATGGCCACAATGGCAACGATCAAGATGGACAATGCGTAGACAATGAAACCTGTGAATCAGAAGACAGAAAAGGAAAACACATCAGTATTACAAACCGTGAACCAGAAGATAAGAAATACATAGTGGGTATTTCAAAAGACATTTTCAAATGTAGCATCTGCTTTGAAACTGTCTCAAAATGAGTTTTGAGCATGAAACTGAACATTATTGCAAACCAGTAGAAGTTTTCCTATATGCTGCTCCCTCTGTTGCAGATTGTGTCATGGATATATGAAATTAATTTTCTCACAGACTGTAGCCGTCGTTAGGATAAAAAAAAAAAAAAAAAATAACAGGAAGGTGGGCACAGAAAGAGGTGAACTGACAACAATATGGCAACAGTCTAATGGTGAAGAACACTGACCGTACATGAGCCAACTCAGCTATGAATGTCACACCAGCAAGAGTGATGACCAAAAATGTTATCAGAGTTATTAATAATGGATGATACTTTGCTCCTTGTTATAAGACAACAGCAAGTGGACTGGTTACAGTGAAAACAGCTTTGCTCAATAATTAAATTGTTAGTGCTAGACATGCACTATTTTACCTAATATTCTATGCTATGGAGACATTAAAGGACAACTAGATATAGCAAGATATTCTGATCCAACCAACTGAACTAACTCACCTGGCTCTTTCATCTTCAACATGAGCTCTTCTATATCATGAACTTCCTGTTCTTTGGGTGAGTGGATTACCATCACTGTGGATCCAAGTACACAAAGGAGGCAGCCCACCTTGCCTAGAATGTTGAGTTTTTCCTTCAGAACTCGAGCTGACAACACAGCACTGCAGGAAAAGTGACACAAATTTAGTCATTTGATGGATAAAGAAATATAGAAATTTTTACCTCTAAAATTGTTGCAATCTTTTCCAGATATGCATGTCTCACAATAAAGAAAAATTTAGAATCAATTGATATAGCAAGCAGTAGATGACATTAAAGAAAATTATGACAAAATTATTAATATTTAAAAAAAAACAAACAAACTCAGCTTCCTTCTCAAATTAAATGATTATCAAACTTTAAACATGGAGTCCCAAAATTCTGTCACATTCAAAATTAACATGAAAAATTTCTGTACATATTATTACAGAAAACAAATGAAAATCAGATATACAGTGGGCTTGATTGATAAAATTATATTTTTAAAATGGAGAGATATCATCTGGCTCCTTAGAAAATCATGTCTTCAAAAAGAGTAACAGCCTGAGACAAGTATCCACATGTGGCTCTACAGCGTTGAGAGATCATAATGTAGTTCCAATGCTTAAAAACCTAGTTCACCTCTTCATCAAATTCAAGTCTGATTCATTTCATTAGATCTCCTACCATTTACAACAAAGCTCTTTATGAAGCCCTAAAGAACTGCCATTCTAAAACTTTATCAGTGAGCCACTGTTAAATGTTCACTCAGCATACTGACCTTACAATGACACTGAGTGCTCCTAAAGGCGTGACAAGTGTGGCTGGAGCAAAGGCATAGGCTGCGAAGTTGGCAAACTCTCCAACGGTCACTAGGGGCAAAATAGAAGAAGACATTATTTCTTCATACCAAATTATATACATGTACATACAGAACTTGGTCACTGTGCACTGATGAAACTGTTGAAGTCTAATCTAGTATGTGAAAAAAAAAAAAAAAAATCCAAAATAAGATAAATTGTGAAAGCATTATGACAGAAAAATTGTTAAAAGCAAGCATAAATCTCTTATGTAGGTCACATTCTCTGAAGAGCATTTCCATTTCAAAATACAAAAGACAATGTTTCTCACTTATCACGACATTTTTCTAATTTAATAAGCAAATCAGTCTACAAACAAAAACAAAAACATCCAAATTAAAAAAAAAGGACTCACTCAATATCATGCCAGCCCACCACATCCATTCTTTCAGATAACCAAATCCTCCTTGCCCTAGAGGAGAGAAAAGTGGAAATCAAACTTAACCTTTTTCAGATGTGAACATTTTGAGAATCAGATGTAGTTAATTATTAGCCAACTTTTTTTTAACAGGGAATGACAGACACAAAACTGGATTTCTGATCATGAAGTACAAATTTAAATCTTGCATTTTGCATGTCAAATGAAAGGAGATTGGAGTAGCAAAGCATAAAAAAAAAATTAAAAAAATAAGAAAAACAGTATTTTTCAACAAAAATATGTCAAGGAGTCACAAACATTGAAGCACAAATTTTGGGGAGGGGCGCACTTATCGATAGACCGCCAATATATCTGTAAGGCTTTCAAGATTTGACGATAGAATGGTAATGCATCCAAAAGAGTTAAAGTTTAACAGAGATTCAGAAATATTGACAGTGTAAGCAAAGTCAAAGTCCAGCCTTAATGAAAAGCACAAAGCTTACTTTGATGTTAAAAGAACTCTAATAGGGTATAAAGAAATCTCAACAATAACTATCATGTAAGGTTGATTTACAAATTACACCGGAAGTCAGATACATGGTTCATGGTCACTGATCAAATATTGATTTCAGTTCATGAAAACCGACTAGAAAACTGCACTAATAGGAATGCCAAAACTAAAAGTGAATTCAAAAAGAAAGAAGTCATTAAATCAATATGCATACATCAAAGTGGACATTAATATCAACATCACAAAGAACCGACAGATAATATAATAAATTTTGTCTGCTTCTAAACATTTATCAGCAGTGTCATTGTTTATAATTATACTGAATATATATTAAATCAGATCTCTCATCAGCATTTAGATTCTGAGTGTTAAACCATACATATACCATCATATATATAACCATTAAAGTAGACATGAAAATCAATGTAGATGACATTAAGATGTCAAAGACATAAGAATCTGATAACACCATAAAGTAAAAAAAAAAAAAATAAATAAATAAATAATAATAATAAATAAAACAAAATAAAATAAAATAAAAAATATAAAATAATAGCAACAAAAGCCTACCTGCTCTCAGAGACACTTTCTTAGCATATCTGAGAAGACCCAGTTTCTTGAAGATGAAACTAGAGCCAATAAAGACTGAGGAGGTAACAGCCAGAGTTAAGCCAATGATAAAGTCTTGCACATCCTTCTCATGGACATTCATGGTTGGCGTTAATGTGGTACCATTGGTCTCATTGACGAGAGGGGACACTGTGGCGAGTGAGACATTGGGGAATCCCTGTGATAGAAACAGAAAAACAACAAAAATAAAAAAATTATGTCGGCAAACAAAGGAACTAATTCTTATTCACTAGTAAGCTCCTGTGATGGCCCCATGGTTTAGATATAAATAAAAACTCATGGAGCAAATTGATATCACCTGGTTCTGTTACAACTGGTTCACATAGGTGAATGGTGAATTTAATGAATAAGGATACTAGAATTGCAACTGGAACATCAAAATCTTTGCTCCATTTGGCAACTGAATTAAAAATGCAATAGTATATGAGTAGAACATGGCCTGTATTGAAAATATAACATTTAAACATCTAAACAATGCTTATCATGAATGAACCTAAATTGTATCCAAAAGTGAAGCAATTTAAGATCAAAGCAAAAGACAAATTCACCAGTTTTTGAGTCAACCACATTATTTTCAGAATCTTTTCCAGACTAAAAATGTGTACCCTTATCATTAATGATCTATGTATACATGCCGATTTATTATCAGTCTTTCTTTTTCTGCCTCTATCCATTGCTATCCATAAAATAATTGCCTACATTTCCACTTCACTTTATTATGATAACTACTCTCCACTGAGACAACTATCAATATTTTTCCAATTCATTCTTGATCTGAATGTTTGGTCCAGTAGAAAACTCTAAGAACCAAACAAAAAAAAAAAAGGAAGAAAAAGATAAGCAATGAGAAACATATGTTGTTACAAAACAGTCTTACATAAGAACAAAGCAAAAAAAAAAAAAAAAGGAAGAAAGAGATAAGCAATTAGAAACATATGTCGTTACAAAACAGTCTTACATACAGGCTGACATTTATTTTCTGGACCAATTTATAGGCTGATGTATTTTCATAAAAAAAAAATGATTTCAAGCCAATGAAAATGATTAAATGTTAAATGCATCCAATGCCTATTTCTTTTTATCATTACAATGACAAATTCCCCATTTATACTAATGACAACTTTCACCTTCCAGATTTCTGCCTGAGAAAAATAATCAAACAGGCGTAAATGTAAGGGGGGGGGGGGGGAGTGGCATACAAGAATTACTTAACTTGTTGCAGCTGGAGCACTTCCATTCTGAAAGTGTCAGCACCTCATTCATTATCCTGGGTCTGCTTGCATACCTCAAAAATTGTGTTCCCATTTACCATGTGAAATTATGCAAACAAAACACTGAGCAGGTGTGACTTTTTCAAGAGGTTCAGGACCTGCTCCATAACAAAAGAACCACCACTAATTACAGGTTCTTGTTGTTGTTCTTTCACAAGAAAAAGAAACATTTAGATATTGAAAATGAATTTTTAAAAGTAATTTGGGCTCTAATCATTCAACCCGGAGGACAGGTAAAATGATTACCATCATAACAAGCAATTGTTAAGCAGATGTCACTATGAATAATAAATGATGTTTAGAATGATAAACACTGATTATTTGTTGAGCTTAGAATTGCAAGGGAAATACAATAGCAAGAAAATGTTAAGTCATACATGAGGCTACAACTGAATGAAAAAATGCTAATTTAATGTCCTCGTTTTCTATCCTGCTTATTGTGGTGCTGTTGTTATTGTTGTTTTTGGTACATATATAATGTTCATGATATGATAGATGGATTACACACACATAGACACATGCACACACGCACGCACCCATACACATACAACCAAAAATCACAAATTTCTTACAGGACATGTAGGCCTAAGATAAGAAGAGTGAGCAATATCAGAGAAATGGCCACAATTTATCTACATCCATCTTCTTGATGGTCCACAAAACTAATCCATATCTGATCTGTTCTTCTCCAGGCATTCCCAACCTAGAAAATATCTGACCTTCACATTCAATGACATGTATCATAAACAATGTCTACTCTATAGTTGCAATGGAAAGAGCTTACAAATGTACGACAACAAAAATGATAGTTGAAGGGATTAGTGGGGTGTCCTTCATTGTCTGCACAACAGTCTTTCATAATTCCTTCTAGAGCTCTTCTGGTGAATTGATTTTTCTTCCTTTGTACAGTGACCTGACTCATTACTGAATAGTGAATGAACAGGTAAACTCTGGCTAGCATACACTAGGGCTCTTTTCCCTCTACTTTATGTTTTAGTGATGAAGTTCGAAGGCTCCCTTAGTCCCAAGTGATAGTGATAGGATTGGCTTTGTGATGGAATTCCTAGATAAATAAATGAGGCCCAGACTGCTAAATACGCACTGCACTTTGAAAGCTCCAAACTGATTCTCGCCGCTCTATCATAATTCTCACTCAAATATCCTATAAACTGCTGATGTAGTATAGCCACTGTTTGGATTTTTAAAAAAATATATATCTTTCATCTCAGTAAAAAAGCTGCTTTCCTACAACCCAAGCAGTGGTAGTTATGGATTATCTTTTAAAAGATGAGGGCCATGAAAAATTAACAAATTTCAATTATTTCTAAATTTAAAAAAATAATTTTTAATTTTTCACCCTGAAAAGGCTGGAAACAAAAAAATATTTAAAAAAATGCAGTGAAGGATATAATTTTCATAGCAGGGTCAAACAGATGCTAAAATAAAAAATAATTATGGGCAAATCTGGTCTTAGAATATGAAATTATTTAGAAATTTTTGAAAGATTGATTATGTATGATTACATCATTATATAATTATATAGCCACACATGGATTAAATGAGAGGATATACAATTACAATAAGAAGCCATTACAAAGAACAGAAACAAAAAACAAACAAAAAAAAATGCATTTTTCACTGACCCTTGGGACCAAACACAATTGACAAAGGAAAGTGGGCAAAATATAAGATTAATAAGGTAGGAACAAAACAATTGTTTTGGAAAGCACCATCAAAAACCTAGAAATACATTTGAAGGATTAATCCACTCAAGACGAATTGATTGCGTTGTCTCTGGGTAGATAAATATAAACCAGGACAGTTCTATCATCATCATAAATCACTTATCTTTGTTCTCTGTCACTGGGCTTACTTTGTTTAAACACTTGTATTTTTTCTTAAATTTCTTCATTTATATATAAGGTATAGCAGACGGTTAATGACATGAAAGGCAGCAGTGGCTGTCACATGTGATTACAACAACAGTTCCAAAAGGGAGGAACAGATTACCACAAGGAAAAGATTACTCTTCCCACACTGATATATATAAAGTAACAAACACCAGGCTTGAGACTGTGAGTGACTTTTGTGGCTTTGGGAGGACACTATCACAGGTCATTATCCCTGAAGATAATCGGCTTAAGAATTGACAATAACAGGCAAATAAGATCAATAAATGAGGCGGTTTTTGCTAAATCCATATAGGCAAACATTTTGTAATATTATCAATAGAGTTATGATTATGTTGGATATGAACAAGTGTGTGACAAGGTAGATATCAATCCCTTGATCCTGTGATCCAGGATGTATGTTAACAGAATATTTAATCAAAATAGAGATGAGCTGAGGGTGAAGTGGAGGGAGAAGGGTGAAGAGGGGACAGAGGCAGAGTAGGGAAGAACAAAAAAGAGAGCAGGAAAGAGATAAAGAGTGACAGAAAATGAAGAGAAGCAGCAGAAGGCAAAGAAAAAGGAAGACGGATGGATTTCTATGTTTCTGCTAAAAGGTCACCAGACCAACAGAAGCACAAAGATGGTGCCGGGAAAAGCAGCACAGTTTACTTTTCATAATGACGGGTTAAGACAATCATTCCCACCTTTTCCCTTATGTAAATCTGTGAATGTGTCGTGAAAGTAAATATCAGTTCATTGCAAAATCAACTTTTCAGTGCAAGGTGTCGGAAGAAATATTTGATTTCTACAGTCACTTACCCAAGTAGTCATATTGCGTGCCGATCCATTGATGAAATCGGTGAAGCTATCCAACAAAGACACATGCGTTGTGGTCAAATTATCAAATCTGTATACAGTGGATATCGATGTGTTTTCTGCCATGATTATTGTTCCCGCTTGGATTCTGTTACTCAGCACCGAGACTAACGTACTGACTGAGTTCGAAGCTGGTTCATCCGTTGTCATCATGATTTCAATGGTTTGACATAATCTTTATCAACCTCGTTGAGTATCAAGCTGTCTCAGAAGTTCACTAGGTAGATGTTCTAGGTCTTAATCTTGCCTCTTGCAACAGAACAAGGCCCCGAAAACAACAGCTCCGGCAAGATTAGACCGTGCACATGCATTACTCGCCATCTGTTCACACATCGATATTTGTATCCCTCGCCACTGTCAACAGGCTATATGACTGAGGGGGAGAGGGGGCATAAGTAAAGTCCAAGTACTGACAAAGCACAGGTGACAAATATACAAACACCCTAGCGACAGGTCTCCGGCAACAACCGTTAGATAAATCTTAACATTGAGATGAACATAACATTAGTGTAATATTCGTGAAAAAAACTTTTATTCAACACACGAACTAAGACTCTAGCAGGCTTTAGCACTGATATTGCTGTAAGAAAGGTCATGCGTATAACAACCCTTAAAACTAAACTAAACTAAACTAAACTAAACCAAACCAAACCAAACAAAACCAAACCAAGCTAAACCAAACCAAACAGAAATAACCAAACCAAATCAAATCAAACCGAACCGAAGTAAACCAAACTGAACTGCGCTATAAACACAAGAAAAATACTATTTCGACAGAGTGCAATATCCATTCCTAATCCCTGACATCTGTGAAATAAAAGCCACTTCTGCCTTCAAACGTAAATCCAAGACGACAAAAATTAAGAACGCTTGAGTGTAACTAGTTAACTGCATATTTCAACTGCTGCAACTTTAACTTCCCACGGCCATTTCTACCGAACAAATAAAACATGAGTTGCTGAGGATGACGACACATAAGATCTGGT
>JBCAUA010021162.1:0-12703 GCA_038406235.1 Peronia verruculata | reverse complement strand
TCTATCTATCTATCTATCTATCTATCTATCTATCTATCTATCTATCTATCTATCTATCTATCTATCTATCTATGGATTACGTTGCTATGTCATAAAGAAAGTGGTTCTCGTGTGAGGTAAGTTATACAGATTACATGCAAATAAGAATGTAAGAATGGTATTTACTATTTGGTACGAATTTTAGATTTATTTCTATCGAATTCTTTGTGAAATTAAAAGCATGCCATTTGTAGTGAAAAGTACATTTGCATTTCATGTTAATGATTCAGAATTAGTTATATCAGACTGAATGATCGTCTGTCTCTAAATTTGGCCCTCTTTGTAAAAATTTGGAAGCACACAATATTTCATGTGTAGAGTAGGTTTATATAATACCAGAAGAGGACCCACAGCCTTCGTGAGAAGATTTATTTTCTGAACAACTTTCAAACTAAGACTGCTCTGCGACTTAAAATGTGAGGAAAGCTCGTGCACCTCGGTGATAGTATCTTGGATAATTAAACTGAAAACGTGTTTGATGTTTTCAAAGCCCCATACTGTGGAACATACAATTTGAACCCATCAGTTTGCACTAACGTACACCCAAATGTACACACACGCAAAAACCACAAACCATGATTTCAGGTGCTTTCTAAAGTGAATTAGCGTTTGACAGAATGAGATTTATACAGTTTTCTTTTTACCAGAAACACATGATCTTTTGTTCCCAATAACGACTTTGCAAAATATACTAAACTTTTATGGTTTGTCACCATTAGACATGTCCCATTTTGCACAATACTGTTTAATGTTACAGAAGATATTTCAACACCTAGGTATATATCACCTCATGCACGTACTTTCGACATTTTAAAATCAGAACCTATGATTTTTACCGTCACGATATTCAACTATCTGAGCAGGAAAGATAATAATAGAGAGTATTTATATAGCGCTTATTCCCGTAATTACAGGCTCTAAACGCTTTACAATCTATTATTACCCCGACAGACCCAAAGAAGAGTAGATAAACGCTCTCAGCTTCCTGGGAAGCATACAAGGCGGCTGCCTGTTAGGCGCTCAAATCCTTATCAATCTAACAATATCAATCACTGTCTATAGTCAGGAAATGTGTGTAAATTGCCTTTCCCAAGGACAAAATGTCGGGACCTGTCAGGATTCGAACCCGGAACGTCAGATCCCGAGTCCGACAACCTAACCGCTAGCCCACAACACCACGCAACATGATAACAACATAAGCATGTCTTCTGCTTGTAGATTATCAGTATTTCACTCTGGTAAGTGTGATACAAAATGATTACTTGTAGGTCTACATGTGCTCGTTGCAAAGCATACGAGGTACTGCATAGGAATGTGTGTTTGTAAGTATGTGTAGGTGTGTGTTGAGGAGTTTGTTCTAGTGTGGGCAAGGACAATCTGTCCCTGGCATTAGTCATACTACAGTTCTCTGTGTCATCTGATTGGAAAATAGCACAGTGTCAGTGATAACTTTTCAGAACAACTTCCCATCCAAGAGACAAGCATATCCAGATCTCAACCAGAGCGTGACCAGTGCAGAATGGCTGTCCCAAAGGCCATGGCTGTTCACCAACCCCCTTCCCATTCATGCTACACGTCACATCCAGATCTTCACCCAGATATTGACTGTAAGCAATAGCTGTTGTCCCTCAAAACCTCCCCACTGCCAGATCTTCACCCAGATGTAGACTGTACAGAATGTTTCCCTCAAACTCTGCCTACAAAGAACGGCTTCTTTTTCATGCTACACGTCACACCCAGATCTTCATCCAGATATAGACGGTACATAATAGTTGCCCTTCAAACTCGACCTGTAAATAAGTTTCTCATTCAGGCTACACGTTCCCTGTTATAATTTAAAAAGTCGCTTCTCAGAGATAATAATATGTAGAACTGTTTGGGGCAGTGTCTGCATCCAAAACTGAATAGCAAACTATTACAGCGGCCTGACAAAATATCCAGAACAGATGAGATAGCCCCGATTTAGGGGGTCTAAAAGGATCTGAAATAGTTTACCCTGCTACACATCACATCTAGATCTTCATCCAGATGTAGATTGTATGTACAGAGTGGTTGCCCCTCAAATTCTGCCTGTAAAGAATGGGTTCCCTTTCATGCTATACGTCACATCCAGATCTTCACCTAGATATAGACTGTAAAGTATGTTTTTCCGACAAAAAGCGTATGTGAATAATAGTACCACACGCGAATCAGCTCTTCGTCGAGATACAGACTAAACACACAGGTTGATGAAGACACCATGCCTATTAAACTAACCATTTTCCATTCCCGCCACACATCACATCCAGATCTTCACCCAGATTAGAGTGTACAGAACGATTGTCCCTTAAACTCAGCCTGTAAAACACGGCTTCCCTTTCATGCTATATGTCCCATCCAGATCCCATACAAACGGTGTAATTGGCATAAGAGAAAACAGTTTTCTTAAACTGGCCAGAATTGTATAACAAACAACTGCTCTTTGTCCACTTCAGATAGAGAAAGGTGAGAGATATGAAAAAAATCTTTGATTTCATGAAACAATGTCGAATGCCTCCTGAAATATTTGACTCAGTAGTCGACAGAAACCATTATACAATTAATCAATTAATATAATAGTTGGGTAGACGACCTCAACACTTGAACAGAACAACATTTAAGCATTTGCGTATTGAGGAACCAGACTTAAGTTCCTATCCCAGAGCCTGGTGCTGAGCTTCCTTTCCCAGAGCATGGTGCTGAGCTAGAGTTTAATCTAATCCCAGAGTGAAACGCAGGCCTCACAACTGTCTTCACCACGATCGCTCGTGCCAGACCTACAGCTAAAGGAGTTGGCAAGAAAACTGACCCATTTTTGCCACGGGCCTCAGATCAGGCTAGATTAGGCTATGTGTCTGGGTTGATTAAAATACAGAATGTATGTAAAAGTTATGTCAGAAGGAGACACCATTACGTTTGACCTGAACCACTGACAGTGGAAGAGTGAATCCAAATCAGACAAAAAGCGAATCTGTTCTTATGTATATTATATAACGCAGACTGAAATAATGTCAGCAATCTCCAAACTGTAGCGCCAAAAAAGTACCCGGCGTTGATATAGTATTTCAGCAAAGCATAAAAGCATGGCAGAAATATAGCCGTTGAGAAACTGGAGGAATTGTTTTCATCCGTTTGGTCTCAGGGTGTAGTGCCACATGAACTACGAGATGCCGTGATGTCTCTCTGTATAAGAACAAGGGGGAAAAGTCAGACTGCCCCCAACTACAGAAGCATCACATTCCTCATCACCACTCGCTTGAGTGCTCGCTTGAGCGCTCCTAGAGCGACGAATCCCACAGTGGGTGAGGAAAATCGACGAGAGAGCCAATGTAGTTTTAGAGCTGATAGAGGCACTGCCGACATGACCTTTGCTTGGTGTCAAATCCAAGAGAAGTGCCGAGAGCAAAGCACGAGTTTGTACACAGTAATTGTCAATCTAACAAAAGCCTTCGACACGGTAAGCCGCCAATGATTATGGAAAATCCTGGATAAGCTAGGCTGTTCTGAGTTCTTAACCATCCTCTACCAATTCCACGAGGGGCAAAGGGGCATGGTGAGATGTAACGGTGACCTTTCCGAGAAATTTGCAATAGACAAGAGTGTCAAACAGGGCTGTGTGCTGGCCCTAGCTTTATTTGCAATTTTCTTCAGCATGATGCTCAGACAGACAAGAGCTAGATGAATGAATCTACAGAAGTTTGAGAACAGATGGCAGTGTCTTCAACCTGCGTCGACTGCTGGCCCGTACAAAGACCATGGAGGACGTTATTCTCGATCTGCTCTTTGCAGATGGTTATACTCTCTTGGCACACACAGAGGAAGGCATTGTCAACCACGTCTTTCAAGCAGTTAAAGCATTTGGCCTCACAATCAGCCTGAAGAAAACAGGTACTTTATCAGTCAAAACTAAGGTCTACTTACACTGGCCCCAACATCAGCATCGATAGGCATCCTCTCAATGTGGTCCAACAATTCACGTACTCGGGTAACGTCATCACCAACTATCCAGCAACAGCTAAGGACGTCGAAAACCGCATCGCCAAAGCCAGCAGCGCATTCAGGCACCTTCAAGCGCATTCAGAACCACTCTCTCCGCCTCTCCACTAAGATACAGATCTGCAGAGCAGCAGTTGTCACTACCTTACTGTTTGGATCAGAGGCATGAATTCTGTACCATAAACAGATAAGGCATCTCGAAAGATTCCACCAACAATGCCTGAACTCCATTAAGAACAAATGGCAGGACTACATCAACAAAGATGTCCTCAGCGATACAGATCTTCCCAACATTGAGTACATGCTTCTGCTTAGCTTTGCTGGTCAGGTCACATCTCACGCATGGAAGACTCAGATTGCAAAAGGCTATATCCTACGGTGAACTGGTGGAGGGTAAACGAGACAGAACCCCCCCCCCCCAGTAGAAAGAAAAGCTAAAGGGTCAACTGTCTCAGATTGGTATCAATTACAAAAGTTGGGAGCAGTCTGCAGCTGACAGAGGAAAATGGAGGTCCGTCCACACACCAGGCAGTTCAACAGTTAGAGTTTCATCGCCGAGGAGCATTGGGAGAGAAGAGCGAACACCGTAAGAAGACAGCGGCCTCTCACCTCCTGCTAAACCAGTGTCTCACATGTCAAAAGACGTACCGCCCATCTCTATCAGAACTTTCCTATTGATCTTCGCACACGAAGTATCGGCCATCTCACACATAATAATATACATTAGGATATGTATCTCCTAATCCTGAGTTCGAAAAAGAAAGCCTTGAGCATGGATCAGTCCCTGGGAGCAAAGACAACTAAAATAGGAACAACTTGAGGATTTTCTCCTACAGATAGGCCAAGAAATTTTATCCATCACATGGTTAAAAAAAAAAAGGGGGAGCCAATATGTTTTACTAGAATTTCAGTTTCTAAAGGCACGATCTGGTGTGCTTGGGATATGTCCACATGGCAAAGCTGTGACATTCCCCGTGAAAGGAGCCGAAAAGCTGAATCAAAGATAAACTATAGCACCAGTTAGCAAGAGACCAGGCCTTAGATCTAGTGTGCAGCGACACTTTGATCCGTAACGACAAGTAGTAAAGACCAACAGATTTAGAATGACAGTGAGAGAAAAATTGTTGGAGCTACATCGATACAGTCACGGATTACAGAATCCTGATCAGACCTATAACAACAGACTGAACTAGACCTGTACAAGGACTAGGTAATCAAGACATACAATCGAATCGAAATTTTTACGTGTATATAAGTGAAATGGGACATGCCTGACCGCAAACGTCTGCTCCAGATGCCATTCGTCAAATATAACCACTATGTCTGGAGTCAAGACATTTGGACAAATCCCTGAAGCAACCAAAACACACGCCCATCTGCACAGGACGCCTTGGCTGGTTGGCATTATAGAATTTTATTGAAAAGCTCCTCAGAAACGGAGGTCCAACCAGACTGCAATGACGCCTGCTCTGCATCTAAGCCATCAAAAATGCGATGAGTTAAGTTCTCTATATTATGCCTTCCAACCTCCTGGGCTAAGTTATCTCGGTTAAAAAAAAGCTATGGAAAGAGACCCGTGAGTAAATCAACACAAAAACAAAGTTATGGACCCCATTATTACAGAAAGAAAGAATGTGACCTTGGATCCATGGGCAACAAATCGTCCAGTGGGACCATTTATTAAACATTCACTAACCAGACCAAGGAATGTCTCGCTATGTTACTGGAGGTCTGCACGAACCGGAACACAACTCATGTCTTACAAAAACAACTGGGTCTTTTCTTGACGGACAGGGCCAGAGGAGCCCATTCGACATTGACGCCATAACAATACTGGGAAATGGTCAATGCTATTCTCGACTATTCAATCAATTTAGACATAATGGTTAGGGTGAAATCAGTTGGCAGCAAACTACACACTACATCTACTTTGTTAGTCTCCATTCAAAAAAAAAGGTTTCTTATTTCACAGGAAGAGAAGACAATGCGCTTACATGTCATATTATAGATGTTCTTACATATCCAGGCAAGAAATTGTGTTTTCAGACCTAAGTATATTGTTCAAAGACTCAAGTGGACCAAAATTAACTAAAATAAAAACAATAACATGGATAATCTCTGAAAGGCAGACATGATATATCCATATAAGGAATAAAATCTGGTCATCACAGACCACAGATCATAGCTTACCTGCAAAGCACAGTCCCGTGGTTTTCCTTGTCAGTAGAAAGAAATCCCTGGCAGATGTCGGGGTGAGGGGGAGGGGGGCAATCGTATCCACATATCTGTTACAGATGTGCATGGCGCAGGGGTCAGCATTGTCTTCACGTGGCCCTTGTCTGTGTCTCTAGTGAGCCGGTCCTGATGTGGACAACAGACGTCTCAGCGATGACTCAGAGTTGATGAGTGAGCGGGTGTTAGCCAGGAAAAGTTTCGCTGATTTTACAAGAAGTTGGGAGTGTGTTGTCAAGACGATAGGCAAGCAGGATGCTGGTAAATCACAGAGAACCTGATATGTAATGAAAACGATACAAGAGCTGAACTGAGAATAGGCTGTTCTGAGGAAGAAATAATAATAATAATAATAATAAAAAACCTCGATAATTTGGAGCCATTGCAATTTCCCATTGCCAGGAAAGCTAATTTTCCTGGTTTTCTAGGAAGTGTACTGATATTTAAAGTAGTCACTGTTGGCAGTTTTGTAGTAGTAGTCAGTGATTTTGTTTTTCTTATTCCTTTTTTGTTTTCTGACGATGATTACGGTGAAGAATAATGACATGTTTGAAATTGATTAATGTTGCTCATTTTGTGGAGGAAAAACTATATTTACAATGAAACATTTATCTCCATTAATGAGGGAGAAAAAGTCATGCTGAATTTACTCACATTATGCAATTCTGATATGTATTGTCAATATCGGATGGTTGAGTAGCGCTGCACTGACTGCTGTGTGGTCAGCGTGTGGTCAGGCAACAGAAATAATTCTCTTGCCACAGAACTGCAGTTCTTAAAAACAACAATAACGACCAAATAATAATATATATAATTATATAAAATAAAGAAAGAAAAACGTACAACTTCTAAAAGCTGCGGCGGCCTGTAGTACCAGAGCTGAACTCAATGACGAAATCCGAATTACAGAAATACATAGAAATCACCAAGAAAAGCAGAAGACATGCACGTAGATTCTAGGATATACAATTCATAAATCATTCCTATCTGCTCACTTATCGTGACTTTTCTTAATACTCCAAAACACTCGCATGTACTGTGACAGGAATGAAAAAGATGTGCGTGTACGCCCCCACCTGCAACAAATGCCAAGAACTGTATAGAAGAAGCACAATCAGACACACACCTGTGCCGCGGAGAACAAGGCTAGCTACAACAGCCCCATCAACACACACTGTCAAACCTGCCAGTCAGGCTTTACGTATAAAATTCTCATCACATGGTCAAGCATTATTCCTAGAAGGAATAAACATAAAGAATAAAAAAAAAAAAACATCACTGAACTCAAAAGAATCGACCGACGAACTCAGTCACCTGATCTTCACATAAGCGACTACTAATCACAACCACCATGTCTCTCTGAGTGTTTCCTCACTTTACCTGCACTCACACCACCCGTTTCCTCTCCTACACCTGGCCCTGCACACATAGGCCGGAAATTTCTCCACAAACATCCGTCAAGAACCTGACGAGAGAGTTGAACGCCGAAAGCTGTGTATATAGCAATAAAACCCAGCAGTAAAGTGCTTTCACAAGAGAATCCTCTTTTTCATTCCTTATATTTGAAAATGATGCTCAAAAGAAATCATAAACTCTCTATACCATAACAAATATGAACTTGATCCGAGAAGTAAGACCTCGTTTGTTGCTTTCCTAAGGAAATTAAACACATTGATAGCCAAAAAAACGGACATGAATGCCACAATTACAATAAATTTATCTTGTGATCCAGATGTCAAAGAAATTTCGAGATTTCACAAGCCCAAAGTACTTAGCAGTGAGTGGTGCAGCAATCGACGGACTGTATAATTCCAATGTTATATAAACATTAGTGCTTGTAACTGTTGTAACCGAATTTGCCACCCACAGATCTCAGCACGGGGTGTATCATTATAGACATACACCTGTAGGTTCAGGGAATGAAGACAAGTTTCAAAAGAAGTGGTCCCATTCAAACAAAAGTATCTTTGTGATTGCACAGTAATTGGAACCAGTGAGACAGAGCTATCCAAATGTTGCTCTGTGCTGAGAAAACTATTCTCACTTTGCGTATGCCAAAGATCATTAAAAAAACAAAAACATGAATAAAAAAAATCTGTATGAGATGTGACACGATGAAACCAGACTCTCGCCAAATTTTGAGCATATTATGGAGTTCTTGGTATCAATCTGAAGATTATTCCTTCCTTTCCTGTGTGTGCAAAAAATTTTGCTCTACCTTAAGAAGTCCACCTACTGCAAAGACGATGGCGGTGACCTGTTGCTGCAGCTGAATTTAGTGAGAAAATGGGTGATCACATTTGTAAATCCTTACTATTTGTTAGCCCATACCACTAAATTACAGTTTTTGGGCTCTTACTCTATTTCAGCAAATTTAACTCTTAAATGCATTTTCACATTGATATGGAAGGAATTCGTTCACTGTTGAAAAACACGAGATTTCTCTGATCGCCTCAGTGTGACGAGCGCCTGATATCATCGTGTCGCGTCTCATTTACACGTCGACGCGGTTGACGAAGTGAGGAATTAGGTATTTTAAGCAAAATCATATGACCTAGGAAACATCGCTGACATTGTTTATGTGATGTGACAGGTAGGTCTGAGAGCTCATCATTCGTCCACATTGCCATGCGTAGAGTAAGTAAACAAAGCCTTATGTGAGCGATGTTCCCTAGGTCATGTGATATTGCTTAAAATACCTAATTGAAATCAGATCCACCACCTACGTGCTATGATGATGTGCATACCAAATGTCCGCCCATGTCTCCATATACCATAGAACTTTGTTTGGAAGAAACATCAGCACAATGGTGTGCACATCTGCACGTCTCATACAGTGAAAAAAAAAATGGCTTGACTTTTAAAGATCCCAGAAAAATTCACAGGCTGTTAATGACGTTCGTTGATACACTGGTTTCACTCAGTTTTATTAGTTCAGAGTTCAAAGTGGGCCATATGAATCCGATGAATGGAAAGAAAAATAACAAAACAACAAAACAAAACAACAACAAAACAAGGATAAATGGTATAAATTCTGTAAAGAAAATTTCATTGATGATTTTGGCAGATGGGAGGGCAAATGTAAAGATATTTCTACAAGCGACAAAAGTTAAAGGTAGATTATTTCAATTCTAAATGATTCTCGTTGGGCAGTGGCATTGCGAGGCCAATATAAAAATAAAAAAAATAATGTAACCGAGGAATTTGCAGATGTTCCCCTTGTCTATTTCTCAATGCTGTACGTCCATTTTTTCTTCTGTCCACCTTTTCGTTTCTCATCTCGTTTGCCTTGTAATGGAATTCTAGCCAAGGCCACCACACTTTGTAACTTAGCCCTACTCTTTGAATTTCCTCTCGTTCATAGTTGTTGGAAAATCTTCCGGGGGGGGGGGGGGCGGGGAGGGAGGGGGGAAGGAGGCACTGCTGGTATGGGGACCTGGTGGCTTGTACTACCGTCATAGCTTAGTAGCACCTCATCTCCAATGGCTGCATCTCTCCTTGGCAGTTCGGCTGTCAATGGCCATGTCTAGCATATAGGAAGATGGACAGTGCCAGTCAGTCTGATCTTACACTTCATAACTTCATATAGCTCATGATGATGTTCATCCCCGTGTTGGCTTCAGACTGGTTATGCAATAATTGCATTACTGATGCAAGAAGATTTAGACCCCCCATCGTTGATCAACTGCCCATCCTTTTTTGACCTGCTGCACCTGTTCAAGCTGTTGGTCATGCAGTGAGATCTCTGTTGGTGAACTTCTACTCTTGGCTTTGCCATGACTTTGATCGCTTATTTACATTCTGTATTTTGTGGACCTGTCTCCCCTCCCCCTCCCCCCGCGGGGGCCCGGGTTATATCAGTAGGTTCTTTGCTCCCACCTGTAGGTGATGAAAGCCTGCAATCGGTGGGATGTCTCCCATGGAATACCATCCCCAAGGTTCAAGTGGTGACATCTTTTCTCTCTCCTTGCTCGTATCTTCTGTCCCGCTCCCTTTCCTTCCGTCTTCTTGACGTAAATGTATAATCGTGTTTGGCACAATATAACCGCAATAATACTAATAATAGAGAGTATTTATACAGAGCGTATTCCCGTACAGTACAGGCCCTAAGCGCTTTACAATCTATTAAAACCCCGATATACCCAAAGAAGACAAACGTTCTCAGCTTCCTGGGAAGCATACAGGACAGCTGCCTGTTAGGTGCTCAAATCCTTATCAGTCTAACACTGTCTGTAGTAGGGTACCCATTCAAACCTGGGAGGAGTCAGGAATCGTGTGTAAATAATGTCTTTCCCAAGGACAAAATGTCGGGACCGGTCAGGATTCGAACCCCAAACTTCAGATCCCAAGTCCTACGGCTCAACCGTGCCGATCTGTCGTTAAACCCTAACACAAACACACAAAGCCTCTGTCTCGGTGACTACTTAGGCTGGACAGTTTGTTTCCTCCTGCCAACCCATCAGTATTGTCAGCAAGATTGAGATAATAAATGTGATGTTTCTCTGTTTAATATTGTACTGATTCCCCAGATGTCACCGATTATCCTTTCAGGAGGATGAAGAATCTGAGAGGGGAGACATCCCTGACTGACGTTTACAGAGTTGTGGAACATTAATTTTGTCCGATTGCAGTAGTTGCTTGGATGAAGCGCCTATGATGATTTGATACATCTTCATTCTCGTGTTAATTTTATTCATGGCAGTCAAGAAGTCATCGTGCCAGACTCAGTCCAGTGTCTTCTGAAAGTCTACATCCATGGCAGATTTTTTAAAAATGTACTTCCAGTAGAGGATGGAGAAATTGAAGATCTGTTCTGGGAGGCTTCAGTCTTTGTAAACACCGCTTTTTCCTCGGCAAGGATTTCTTATGATTGACATGTTTGCTCGATGAGGTTTAACAGCCTTTTACTACCCTGGGCTTTTTACTCCTATCCTGCCATCTCTGTTCTCCAGACATTTAACACAAAAACAATGTTGGATGGCCACATCTAAAGAGTATTGAAATCTTTTGTTAATATAGATTAACATTTATTTTGTCATATCGTCAAACTTACTAGAAGATTCCCCTTACCTTGACTAGCTCAAGAGGACCAAGCGTAACGGCTAACACCTGGTAAAACTGATACATTGACCGGCTACTCTCCGGTCAGAAGATTCGTGTATCTCGTTGCACTTGACCTGCATCTATTGCCTTACTTGCAGTTGTGGAAGTACTTACGACTAGAGAACCTGGCGGAGACATGAAGAAGGAAAAGACCCCCGTTCTTCTTGTACTCAGTTATAAAACATGAAGCGAGCGCAGATGATCACTTGTCAGGCCGTGCTGTCTCGTGACAGGAGGACAATCAAACAATAAATAGATCTTTTTTTTTTTACCTCTATTTTACCTCTTATTTGTTTCCCTCTGTCTGCTTAACCCTTTGATACCCAAGTAGTTATTATATGATTAAAAATAAGCAAACAACACATTGCAATAACAATAACATCCACAACAATAACTTACATTAAAAAGAGTGATCGCTGCAACTTATGTTTAGCACAGAAACAGATCTTGTTAGTATGGATTCTTTTTTTTATTGTGGCAGCCAACAGGCGTTACGCATAGCAGAAAATCAGATCGCGTACACTGGTACTCAATGGGTTAATTAATTCACTCATGACTAAAGTTCACAGGAGAAATTCTTCTATTGTTTCACTTAGGAGTTGTTATAAATTTTTGATCTCCATGCTTTTTTTTTTTTCTTTTTGTATTCTTTAAAGCGTTTCTTTCTCTCTCTCTCTCTCTCTCGTTCTCTCTTTCTCTCCACAAAATTATAGGGACCGAGAGGGGAGAGCGCTTGCTAGTATAGTAAACTCAACAAATGAACTGTCGTGTGACGATATTACAGAGTACAATGTACAGACATAACGTTGCTCCATACAATGATGTTTCAGTTTATCGTACCAAAACAAACTGAACTTTTATTATCCATGTTTTTATAACGATCCTCTGATCCCCTCCTCTACTCTTCTATCCATCAACTTCTCTACTATTCCCATTCCCTCACCTCCCTCCTCCTCCCAAGCCCTTTCGTTATCCTCTCTCTCTCTCTCTCTCTCTCTCTCTCTCCCTGAAATTGATTCCTGCATGTGGTGGCTGATTGTTCGGTTATTGCCTTGAACTTTAATGTTGTCATTTCTTACAGTTCTCATGTCTTGTCTCATCTAATGACACCATGTTATAAGTCGTTGGCACTGGTCGTAACACATAACCCATACATACATACAGTTATTGAAGTGGATAGATAGATAGATAGATAGATAGATAGATAGATAGATAGATAGATAGAGAGATAGAGAGATAGAGAGAAGATAGATAGATAGATAGATAGATAGATAGATAGATAGATAGATAGATAGATAGATAGATAGATAGATAG
>JBCAUA010021151.1:0-12704 GCA_038406235.1 Peronia verruculata | reverse complement strand
AAACAGCAACAAACGGGCGTTTTTGTTTACGTGCCTGTTTGGATTAGGCCTGTACTATACTATACATCTTTACATTTATTTTTTTTTTAATTTTCCACGAAAAAGCAGTATTTTTTTTTATCCATGCAAATACGGATTTTGGCCCTTAAAAACGGATTATCAGACTCAGATGCTCAAATACGGAACAATTCCGTATTATACGGACACTTGGCAACTATGCTAATATCTGCTAACATCTAGCAAGTTAATCTACTCAAAGTTAAAATAAAGATACAATGAATTACAATTTCTGGCTTTCTTTGCATGTTAAAAACACAATAATTTGAAAAAAAAAAAATTCTTAGTTGTAAATATTCAGTGTAATGTGGGAAAAAAAACTGTGAAATTTTCTTGCTTTTCGTTTTAAAGGGAAATATCACCAGGATGAGAAAAACTAAAAGTCCCATTCACTTTTTAACATCCGCTACCTGACAAGTGGACCAGTATTTTCTGTAATACTTTTGATTCATATCACAACTGTCGGTCTAAAGTTTCCATGAAAAACTCAATATACCTGAAGATAGAACTAGCTGGAAATGACAGTCCATTTCAATATTAATTTCATTTTTTTGTCATTTGACTGTGTAGATTTCAAATTGCTTCTGTTCTGTTTAAACAAATAATCAACTGATAAATATATCAACCCTCTAGAACATGGGAAAAATGAAGATTGTATGACACCTATATTGTATTTCATGCCTCACTCATTAAAATCATCAGATCTGGTATGTGTGAAATCACAATCATGTTGTTATATGCAACAATGTTGTGTGGCAAATTTCAGATGGATCCATTCAGTTTTCGTCCATAAGCCCCGTTGTGGGTTTTCTTGCAATTATATATATATATTTTTGTCAAACGACCATGGAAGAGTATTTCTGAGCAAAGCCATGATTACATGCTAGAATCAAAGTATTATTACCTGTGGCTGGTGTATCCTATTTCTATTCTGAGCTACAGTTAAAGTATTATGCTTTACAGCAAATATTCAAATTTACAATCTTGCAGAACTACTTCTGACCAAAAGCTATATGGGCAAGCCAGTGCCAGGAAACTTACCTTGTAATCTCTTGCGGTGTCAGGTACTGAGCCACTACTGCCAGTCAACTGATTTGTCACTTTATTCATTTCATTGTTTTCAATGTTAACAGCTCTGAAAAATACAGACGGAAATACACAAATTGTGTGCAATTTTTTTTTCTCATGTAGATTTATCACAATACCTCTACTGCATTCTATCTTATTAAATAAGGCAACAACTGATAAAGGGGTTTCACCATTAAACAAACTCAGCTGTAGAGCAATTATAAGTATAACAGTGCCTTCACTAAATGTTATGACATGAACAGTTATTCATACAATAACGTTTGTAAAAAATGACACATGATTAAAAAACATGGTATAATATCCATTATCAAATTAAACCCAGTCATATTTCTTACCCAATGAGAAGATTATTTGAGATGTTATCCAAGTGACCTCTGTATTTCAGCCACTGGCCAGCAGCACTAATATGGTCAGTGGTGCACTTCCCTTTGACCTGAAACAAAAGTTTGATCTTGTTGAATCAGTGACAAAAATGTTTCACAGGTATCAATAAATGACTCTGCTGGTACTGATGCAAATCAGTCTATATTCAACAATGTACTATTCAATCTTAATGTCATTTTTTCCTGGAAATGTGGAAACCATACCTTAATGAGGACAACCAAGTCTTCCAAGTCCTTGCCAGTCCACTTGTCAAATGGTGAGAGGAGCTGTAAACGTTTGCTGTCTGGAGATACAACTACTTGTACTGAAGAGCTGTCCTTGGGTGGGGCTTGATATGTATCCTGGCCGGGGTCAAAGCCTTTGGTTGGAAGCTCATCACCGGAGGGTGGCTGCAGTTTGAACTTCTCACCTAGATCACATCAAAGAATCTTACCTTCTTACATGGTAATGATTGCATACACCTTCTTACATGATAAGGATTGCATACACTGTGTGAAACATCTCTCTCTAAAATCATTCTCTGGCAAAATTAGCATTTCTCATAGTGAGCCACTCTTTGTCTTTATATGACATATGTATGACATGACTGAATAACTCAGGTGTCTTAGTTACACAACATGATTTTGCAGTAGATGATCAATATTTGTATTTGATGGAAATGATTTCTGAAAACAAAAATCAATGAAAGTGCTGTTCTGTAGAATGTCATTGGTAAATTGCATTTAAGGTGTAAATACTGTTTGTGTTGGAAAAGTTTTTTTCAACCCTTGAAAACTGCCAGGTTCCAATGAAAATTGTACAATAGCCTTGATTTGCTTCCTTTGAAGACCATAAATTTCAAACATTTCTGACATAACTTGTAATTGTCATAGGCCATAAAAATCCAACTTTTCACAACAGTGTTAAGCCTTCATCCCCCTTTCATCTTGTACTTTTATAACCTAAAAGTTTACATTCTCACCACTCTTTCCAGTAAGTTCATCAGTCAGAGGGTTGAAGGTCAAATCACCAGCAATAGCCAGGGCTGTCACAAGTTCAGGAGAGGTGACAAAAGCATGAGTGGCTGGATTAGCATCATTACGACCAGTGAAATTTCGATTATAGGATGAGACAATGGTGTTCTTCTCTCCTTTCTTGACATCTTTTCTGTCCCACTGTCCAATGCAAGGTCCACATGCATTGGCAAGTACAACACCACCAATATCTCGCAAGACTTGAGCCTGAAACAGGACATTCAAAAATTGCTATTTGGTTTGCATGACTTTACAGTCACTGGAAATATAATCTGTGCAGCAAACTATATTTCACACATGTAAAGTACTCTTAGAGTTTTGAAATTCCTTGACTTCAAACCGTCACAATCATGACCCAACCAAATCGTCCAGCACCCAACTAGGTCACCAGTGTTGAGGTCTTAACAACAGCAACAATGAAACTACATTAATAAACTCTATGAGATGGTCCAGTTTAAAACTATGTATACAGGTTGCTTACCATGCCATCCCTCTCAATAGTTGCTCTGATTTGTTCAGAACCAGGTGTGATGGTAAATGAGGACTTAGCCTTGACACCATGATCCAGGGCTTGCTTTGCTAGGCTGACTGATCGCCCCATGTCTTCATAGCTGCTGTTCGTACAACTGCCAATGAGGCCTGAAGAGTGGGCAGTAAACATTGTCATATACTTTGAAATAAAGCACATTAAACAAGAATCTTAATAATCAGTCTTGCATGTTGTGTTGTGTTGGGGGTTTAACAGCAGATCAGCACAATCACAGTTGTACTGTGCCAAATACAGTAAAATATGTTTACACGCCAAGAAGAAGGGAGGAAAGAGAGCGGGACAGAAAACAGAAGAGAAGTCACCCCTGGAATGTTGAAGATGGCATTTCATGGGAGACATCATGGATGATCTGCTTTCATCACCTGCAAGTGGGAGCAAAGAACCTACTTATATAACTCTGGCCCCTGCAGGGACCAATCAGTCTTG
The DNA here is from genome assembly GCA_038406235.1 of Peronia verruculata. NCBI lineage: Eukaryota > Metazoa > Mollusca > Gastropoda > Systellommatophora > Onchidiidae > Peronia > Peronia verruculata. The sequence goes on along the minus strand of JBCAUA010021151.1, from coordinate 9,185 downwards.
CAGAGACCCAACAGCTCAATCTTTTAAATTTCTCAAAACATATTTTCTTTTATCCTCTACAGCCCAGCCTAGTGAAAATGAGACATTCCATATTGTGAAAGGATTAAGACTATTTCAAATCTAAATTTGAACGATTCTCAACTAAAGTAGTCTTCCTAAGTATCTTGCCATTCACTACACAAGTTCAGTTGCTTGAATGGTTCTTTGAAACATCTCTTTTTCTATTTTGTATTTCTTGGGCTCTAGTGGGTTAAAAGTAAAAAAAAGTAAAAGTAAAAGTACCATTCCTTGACCCCCCCCAAGAGGGGAAATTGTCTTGGCCATTTCAGACCGCGTCACCGCAGTGCAGCGCCACTGTACTTCCCCTGATATACATAAGGTACCAGTTTTACTGATGGGTGGGCTGAGGAAAATTATGTGTTAAGTATCTTTCCTAAGAATACAACGTGCTACCGTTGCGATTCGAACCACCGACCTCTGCTTCTAAAGGCCTCAGCACAAACAACTGAGCTAACACGCCACAAGGTGTTTACCTATTCATGAAACACTTTTGATTTGTTTAAATTTAGGTGTGTGCAAAACCGTTTGAACCAAATGCACTGGAAATCTCCGGGGAAGAAATGCCCATAAATTATTCACCAGTTGCATGGCATTACCCAGGATATCAATGACATCTATGTGTAAAGATGCATATCATTTCGCGTGGTCATAAAAACAGAAACAGATTAATCGGTAGATATTTAACACTTTCTGGCTGAAATTGAGTTCTGTTCTCTTTAGCACTAGATTCGTTTATGTCATATTGTTTCTTTGATCTCTTTCTACATGGAACGTTTTCAGAGACCACCCAGTAGCCGATCTGAAAAAAAGGTTTGTTTTAAAACATTCGTAAATTATCCACCTTTCATATTGAAGAGAGAATCTTCACTCTGGAAAGTAGAGCAGAATACTCGACGGTCCCAGTGGTAACTCTGGGTAGAACGGTTTGTTTGTTTGTTTAACTACACATCAGCGCGATTACGGCTATAATGTGTCAAACATGGTAAGATACGTTTACTCGTCAAGAAGAAGAGAGGAAAGAAAGCGGGACAGAAGACAGGTGCAAGGAGAGGGAAAAGAAATGTCTCCCTTGGAATGTCGAAGATGGCATTCCATGGGAGACACCCCACCGATGGTGGCCTTACACTGCCTGCAGGTGGGAGAAGAGAACCTTCTTATAAACCCCGGGCCCCCCGTGGGGGCTAGGTAGAAAAGGTTAAATTATTCGAATACAAACTTGTATCGAATAGGCAGGTTTAATTAATTACTTGAAATACCAGTGAGAATGGAAGGAAGAAAAACATACTGTCGCCTCACGCTCGTAAGATAATTGCCGAACTCATTGACGGGAGGGAAGGGGGGAGAGGAGGATGGGGGCAAATTGAGTTCAGGCCAAAACCGAATACTTGGGGTCAATACCTACATTGCTCAGAAAGCACTGTTTCCAACAACGGATTTCAAATAAAAACTGAAATAAAACATGTGTCTGATGCTGATGTTATACGGTGAAATGAAACGGATTTCTTTTTCTTGTTTTTCAATATTTTTACTTTTCTTCTTCTTCTTTTTTTGGGGGGGGGGGGGGCGTCTTTTTCAGAATTATCGAGGGAGTTATTTTTTGAGCCCTACAATGTACGTAGAACAATAAGCTTTGGGCCAAGGCATTCAGGAGAGGCCAGATGATCCCACCCACAGCACAGACTGGACAGATCTAGAGGAACACAGGAACAGCGCAACGATCGATATTGTGTCACATCCAGAGCTACCCATGATGACGTCACACCTCTGCGCTTGGATTCTTGATGAATCTGCAAGTTGCCTTTAACCCTTTGACAACGAGAACCATAAACTTACACTATTTCAAATAGGCATCTTCCCAAACTGCAACATCTGGTTACAGCAAATGTTTATCGCTGAATCTTACCAACGTAAGAGAAATGTAATTTCTCAATTAATGACAGAGGCCACTGATTTAAACTAGGAAAAGACAGCAGGAGAGGCATGCAGAGGTTTTGGTGGTGAAAGGGTTAACAAATCTCCAGATCCTCTTTTCCTGCCTTTATACTGGTGCACACAAATCTCTGCGATGTCAAGGCTTCCCCCCCAAAAAAAATCAAATCCTCTTTTTTTTTTTTTTTCTGCTCCTACTCCATTGAGTTGATTGGTTGATAAGACATGCCCTTCTGTGGCCAATCAAAGTACATGTATTCATATTCTTCCACGATGTCTCTCTCTCTCTCTCTCTCTTCTTTCATGCAATTTCATTTGCCCTGCTTGCTTTTTCTCTGTCTCTTCCTTATCTTGCTCTTGATCTCCTCACCCAAATCAAAGACTCTGCGACGACGCCCTTTCACTGAAGGCATTGTTGGGAAATGGCCCAGCTTAATCCCGTCAGAATTACACGGCTCATCATCCTCTTTTTCACGTATTTCATGGGCGTGTCACAATACTACCGACTTTTCCTTTAGCAAAGTTTTAGATTCCCGTTAACTTTACTGTTGAACTCTATGGCAAAGTTACCAATTCATATTAATTGTTAATTTCTCCCTGCAAAGTTTAAGTTTTGCACTTGCTGATTAATTCATGATAAAGAAATATAGTTTCACAAAGGTGGCTTAATTCCTTTTGTCAAAGGGATCAGTCCCAGCCCCTGTTACAGTGCTATTGTCTTTCGTATTTCAGGTACTCTGCTGTTAGGTATGCGTGTCAATAGTACATCGTTGTACTGAAACAAAGAAATCGGGGGTTGAATATGATAACGGTGGACTGATATTACTATTTTCATGTTTGCAGAAATTGAAGAAGATTTATCTCTGAATAGAAAAACTTAAAACATTACTCTTACAGGCATATCTATCTCTATACTATAAAAACCACAAAAGACTTATGGACTCGAAATCTGCCAAATGGGTCCATCTGAAATTTGGTGCACAACACTGTTGTATATAGATCTGTGTTTCTATGTAAACCCGAAAAAAGCTCATCTTTGACGTTATTCTACAAATGCGGCAATAATTGAATATACATTCGTGAGAGTACTTGGTCCGAACTGACGTAAAAAAAAACTGAATCAACCAAACTATCAACGTAGACTTGAGCCTTGCAGTACACGTTAAGTCGCAAGGTTATATATATATAAAAAAAAAATCTCCCAGGGAGACCGTGGGTTCTCTTCTAGTCTATATTATAAAATTGCAAGAAAACACACAAAAGGCTTATGGACTCGAAAACTGCTGGATGGATCCATCATATCTGGCACACAACATTGTTGCACATGGATCTGCCTTTCTATGTTCTTAAACCCCAAGGAAGCTTTGTATTTTTAGGTTATTCTACAAATACGATAATAGTTGCATAATAAACACGCGAGGGTGCTTGATCCGAGTTGTACGTTCGATAACATGACGGGTTCAAAAACACGTTTTTTTTAAAAAGTAACATTCAGTTTAATCAACCACAATATCAATATCGAGGTGCGCACGCTTAGCCGTACACTTTAAGTCGCAGGGCTGTATAAAAAAAATTCTCCCACGGAGACCGCGGGCTCTCTTCTAGTTGTATATATATTATCCGGATGCTGTGTGATGAATTTATAGATCTATATGCTAAACTATTCATTTTTACCAAATTTGATTTTAGCTGGTATTCAGGTGTCACTAGCAGTTTCTTCAATAATTATTTGCGATCGCCTGGCTACGAACTGGTTCAGAACTTTTTCCATCAAATAAAAGTGTATGGATTAAAGTTTTATGTGATCGTTATATCTGAAGGTGGTGGAAAAAAATGACGTGTCACTCATTTTGACTGGCTACCAAAACATATCTGTTTATACCTGTTTACTGTTTTCACCGACGCTACGGCCTAGTTCAGGGCGTGTCTCGATACAGTCACAAATTTGCCATAACTACGACCTTCGGGGTTATGGCTAAACATCTTAAGCCCAAGCCAAATCAAACTTATTGTGCTATCTCAGAGCGAAAATTTGAACAATAGACAGCAGTGCAGAAAGATCAGAGGTTAAAGTTCAAGGGAGAACAAAAAGTTCATTCGTGACATGAAAGGAAATGAACCTGAGAGTTATTCTGATTTATTTGATCCTGTCGAGCGTGAAATGCCAGCGGTAACGCATGGTTTGGTGTGATAGTTATAATGGGAAATAGATCAAATGGGAGGGTCCTTTTCTTTTCTCTGACTTAATAATCGATATAGGCAGACAATTCGAGCAAATGTGATCTTTTCCAAAAAAATCAAAATTGGTCGATACGAATTTATGTGAAATTCCTCTGATTCAACATAATAATGTGGTATATTATTAACGATAGTCATAGTTTTGAAATATTTTTTTAATTTTTAGGGATCTTTCTTTAAACACGTTTCAAATACATGAAAGTTACAAAATCACAGATTTATATATATCCCATCTAAATTTGTCAGAATTTGTCAGAACACTGAGACAGCAGATTATCCCTACCCTAAATTCAACTTGAATCCTAACGCTAATTCTCATTCTACGTTAAAAATCCTCTTTCAGCCGAACAATCTTCATTATTTATATTTCACCAATAGGTCATACTACTAACCTGATAGCACGTGAATTACATCCACACAGCTGCACCCACATCCAGCCCTGTGTGAAGATCTTTCACTGTCGCTGCGATCTCATTAAAATGGATAAATCCACTGGGTCATGCAATGGGGGAACAAGCCACGCACGCTAGCCTGCCATGCACAGAAGTGCACCATACTGCTCACCACTCCGGGTACACAATCAATAAGTACGCACACGCATGCCATGTCCATGGCCATTATCAATGTCTTATTGTTGTGCCCTACCTCACGGGTAGCCGGGGGGTAATTAGCTCTTCTTCACGTCCACTTTCATACCTAGTACCTATATCGCTGAATGAAATAAAAGTTCATCTCTTTCATTCTAAATGCATATACATCAATATTATTATCACCATCTTCTTAATGTCGTGCCCTACCTCACGGCCGCGTTGGCAAATTGATTCCTTCATACCTATGTTAATATCTGAATAGCTCAGTGAAACATATTTTACTCTCATTGTCGAGCCCTGCGGGAACCAGAATCAATTTTATGTATATTCACATCTACCTCAACAACGCCATCTTAATGTTGTCCCCTGCCCTCACCTTGATAATTAACTTTACTTCACATTTACCTGATCTATATTGTTCAGCCAGACAGTGAGGTGAACGTTGTTACAGACAAGTGATGTCAAACTACTTCTTGAAACTAAATCAATACAGTCATCTACATCTACCTCATCATCATCATCTTATTGTTGTGCCCTGCTTCACGGCGGAATTATAGTTAACCAGTTCTTTTTAGCTCCTGTAGTTTGGGTCTCTAAGTCATAGATATTATAGTTCACCTTGTTAGTATCGAGCGCTGCACAGATGTACACTGCATATGATTCACGTCTACTCCATCATGGCTATCTTAATGTTGTGCCCTACTTCATGGCAGCGTGAGTGACTAGTCCTTCTCTACGCTTACAGTTGTGTTCCTCAGTCAGATATGCATGCTCATCTTGTAAATGTCGAGTGTTGAACACTGACCTTTTGCCAGGAGAAGAATCAATATATATATATTTATTTATATATTTATATACTATATCAAAACTATCTTAATCTTGTGGCCTAACTCAGGACATCGTGGGCTGGTTAACCCTTTCACACCAGTTTCAATACCAATATCGTTCAACAAAACACAATTCATATTTTTTTTTAACGCTGCACAGTTTACCAGCCCCGGAAGCAGAATCAGTATAACCACATCCACATAATAATATATTATTGTTATCACGGTCGTCACAATGTTGTGCACTACCTCACAGTTGTAGCGTTGGTAATTAGCGTCCTTCCACACCCATTTCAATAACGATGTCATCCACTGAGACAAAGTTCACGTTGTCAATGTCGAGCAGAAATCTGCTGGGAGACCTAGAATCAATACAATCACACGCACTTCATGTTTGGTATCCATCATAAAGTGGTACACTGCCTCACGACAGCCTGTGTAATTGGTCGTCTTAAAACCTATTTGTTTGTCGCACAGTCAGAAATAAAACCTCACCTTGTCAGCGTCGAGTGTTGCATACTGAGCTATTGCCAGCAGGAGAATCAATGTATACACATCTTCTCCATCATCGTCATCTTAATGTTGAACCCTACCTCAAGACAATGAAGGTAACTGTTAGAACCAACCCACATATTCTACCATCTATATTGCATAGCAGGACACCAAACTTGGTAGTTATCGCTGTCGAGGACTGCTCAGCTCATTATTCATGGCAACAGACTGAGTATACATACATCCTCTACATCATTTCCATCTCAACATTGTACCCTACACCGAGGCACGGCCCTTGATAATTAACATTTCCTCCTAACCATTTCAATACATATATCCCTCACTGAGACAAAGTTCACCTTATCGTTTCGGGCGTTGCACAGTTCCCTACTCCGGAAACTACACTCAAAACATTCACATCCACTTCGCCATTTCAATGTGGTGCTCTACCGTACATTGTGATTGACTACCAGTCGCTATTCACACACAGTACTGGCATCCTATGAAGAGCTGAGAAACATTTCCATTATTTCTGTTAGTTGATGTTCTACTCAGTGCATTGGGTGATACAGTCAATATGTTCACTTTGCCAACATTATCACCAGCTTTAATTTTATAGATATGTTTTCAATTTAAAGACAGAGATTATCGACCCCAAATTGATTCAATATATCATATGTTTAAAACAGATCAGAATAATTAAAATTAAAAATAATAAATAAATAAATAAATAAATAAATAAATAAATAAATAAATAAATGAATAAATAAATAAATAATAATAAATAAATAGATAGAGAAGCAGAATTAAATAAGCGGAAATGATGAAAACATAAAGAGCGCCAGTTTTGGAATCTTTTGAGTTCTTTGTCTTTGTTATCATCAAATCATACAGTCCAGATGACGATATCATCTATCATTGCAGGGTCTCATACAGTGCACGACTCCTGGAAGAAAATTATTACATCGACATCCTAAGAAAAAAGATTCAACAGTTGTTTGAGTTTCCGTCGAAACTGTAAAGGATAAGAAATACGCTGAGTTCGAACCAACTACTGGTAGTCTCGAACGTCGCCATCATCAGCATTATCAAATGGTGCCCTGCAACACAACACAATGGCACTAGCGTAGGCGGTCGACCTTCTCCACATGCAGTTCTTTATGCCACTATAAATCATGAACACGCAAGCCAATAGCGAGAGCCTTCAGTACGAAGGAGTCAGACAGGCTTCATATTCAGTCAAGTGGGCGGCCAAGGAAAACTGGTTCTTTAGTGGCATGAAAAGAAGTACTGACAAGAAACCAACTGCTTGCCACTGAAACCTGCCACGCTCACACATACATGTCTGGTTCAAGAAAGTCAAGATCTCCCTCGACGCTTAGCTTAACAGCAGACTGAAGAAAACAAAAAGAAGAGAGATAATGCGTGGATATGCGGACACAATGACGCAGCCCCTGACAGTCTGACATTGTACTCAAATTTGCTGCGCAAGGCCAAGGTATTTAATTTCTATAGATCTAAAATGTCAAACCCACCTTGTTTTCTCTCTCTCTCTCTCTTTCTCTCTCTGTCTCTCTACTCACAGCCGCATGCAAACACTAGATTAACAAGCACTGAAAGGCCTCTCAAAGCCCACACACCTGCTCCAAGAAAGCCAACTTCATGTCCCGCGACGCTCTAACTTATTGATGACATAAGTGGGAGGACAATACAAACAAACAAACAAACAAACAAGTGAGACGAGTTGTCAGCCTTGCCTACCTCAGTGAGCAGCGCGCCGCTACTTCTTCCAGCTGACAGGCTGAGATGACGACTGGATTAGTCTACGACTCACCAAGGATGACAAGCGACAACGCCAGAGACCAGATCAATGCAAACTGCTCTACTTGGCGGAGACCAGTGAAGTCTTGCGCAATACTTTATATCTGTCTGACACTGATACTCACACAGTCTTAACTCAACAAGACTCAAGGAGCCGATCTTGTCAGAGGCTCAGTCATCATTTATTTTGTTTTGAAATTCCTGGTTTTCAGACACCACATATTCTTTCACAGTATGTACAAAGGATTATCTGCAATGTTAAACTGGTTATCTAGATTTGTCTGAAGATAAATTTTGGTAGGAATTTGGAACATTTTCTCGGACAGAACCGTCTCTGCCTATCCTTCATCCGATTTTTATTTTGTGTTCTTTTGCCAAAGTTTCTTCAGCGCGCGTAACGTACACACAGGACCTGTAATATAAACATACTCACCGTTATCCAAAAACGCTAGATTGACATCGTGCTTTCTCACTCAAGAAACCAAGGTACCGATAAAGGCAATGGGAAAAGCAAGTTCGTATTTGTCTTACCTTCCTCCCCGGCAGGGTTCGAATGCGGAACACTTCCATCCTGAGTCAGATGCTTAACTACTCGACCACTGTGCCCTCCTCCCTTCTTACAAGGCAGTAACATGAGGTAATCAGAGTCATAATAATACCCCGAAGACATGACGTCATTTCTTCCACAGAAACATTACACGCCATGCCAAAACAGAACTTCCAATAAATTGAGTCTTTCTATCGACATTTTGAGAGTTAATTTGAGAAGTGAGAAATAGACTATGCACGGATTAAATGTCTGTGTTCCATTTACACAATTTTCCTGCCCCAAGATGGCAACATCGTACATATTGCCTGAAACAGAATGAATGAAATCTACCCCATTTCCTCCCACTCAAAATGTTATACTATGCTCTCTCCTACAGATCAGATCTAGACTCCCACTAAATTTAGCGGTTTACCAACGTCATTGCTGTACCAGTCGATACATAGAATAAAAGTGAAACAGTATCATTTACCGTAGCTCATTTCTTCACTGTTCTTGAAAGTTAGGATTGAGGGAGTCATTAATCTGTCGCCGTAACGGAATGTCAGATAGGTTTACTTGTTTACTTGCTAAGCTGCCTCGGGTAACGAAACTGATCTCTCTCTAACACAACAACAACAACAACAACAACAACAACAACAACAACAACAACAACAACAACAACAACAACAACAACAACAA
>JBCAUA010021140.1:0-12704 GCA_038406235.1 Peronia verruculata | reverse complement strand
TGGATGGATGGATGGATTAATGGATGGATGGATGGATGGATGGATGGATGGATGGATGGATGGATGGATGGATGGACGGTCGGACGGATGATGGGTAAGACGGACAGATAGACTGATGAATGTACATGTATGTTTGGGTGGATAGGCGCATGTACAGTAAATTCCAGTAGTATGCATGTGTTTGTATTATTATTATTATTATTTTTATATATATTATGTAGATCTATATCACTTGTCAATCGGTGACCTGATCCCTTGGTCACTCAGTCAGTCAGTCAGTATAGCCAGTCCCTGTTGTCCCCAGATGATGCAGCAGTACTTCATGCAGATGTATATGAAGAACATGGGCGGTCAGGCGGGACAAACCAGTGCAAATCCTATGGTCGGATTCCCAGGCATGACAGCGATGGCACAGCCAAGCATGGGGGGAATGGCCAGCCTTTTCCGTAAGTATTGACAATCTGTCATCCCACCCCCTAACTTTTTCATTCAGCCAATCAGTCGGTCACCTGATTCTTCAGTCAATCAATCAGTTGGATCTATCAGTCAGTCATTCGGTGTGCCTCAGTCAGTCGGCTCAATCACCAGCTATGTCAGTCAGTCATTCAGTCGATCAATTAGTGAGCAACCTCGTCTGATACGTCAGTCAGTCACTTGTTACGTCAAGCAGTCAATTAGTCGATCCATCAGCCAGTTGATCTATCGGTCAGTCGATCTACCAGTGAGCCAACGACCTGATACGTCAGTCAGTCAATCACACGCTAGGTCAATTAATTGATTCATCAGGCAGTTAGTCCATCCATCACATATTCTCTATCACACAGTCGATCCATCAGTGAGCCAGCCACAACTTTTTAACATGGACATATGTATATGTACACGTATATAGCTGGGACAACCATGCATTCGCAGGACAAACGTTACACTTTGAGTTTGATGTCGGTGATTGTGTCGTTAGTCAACGAAAACGTAATCTGTTGTTTTATCTTCTTTCTCTTTTGTTTTTGGTGTTTGATTTAGATTCATTCAGCAGTTCTTTTTTCTTTTCTTCTTCTTCTTCTCTTTTTATTTATTTCATTATTATTATTTTTATTTTTTTTTTGACTATTTGTTTTTTTTTAATTTCGAAGTTAACCCGGTATATCCGGATTATTTACTTGTGAGTATTAGGGAAGGACTGATGAGAGAATCTTGACTCGTGTCTCTTGAGTGGCATCCAACGACATTTGTCACAAAAATGATGATGACAGTGAGATGACGTTGATGCTGATGATGATGAACTTTTTGTTTTTAGATTTTAAGACATATTTATACAATGTTTATGATGGCTGGTGATGAACTTTCTGTTTCCCCTAAAGAGAACTCACACTATCTAGAATTCTTCTGAGATCTTAACCGGATATCCTGACATTATAATGAATGATTATTATTTTGATAGGAAAAGGGTTAATACTTTTATTTGATCAAATTTGATGTTACGTTATTTGTAAGCCTTTCAACTTGAGGGGGGGGGGGGGGATTTCGTTCTAACATGACACTTCTATTCTTTTCTCATAGCTTAACTCTACACGTTTTAGTGTGATCAAATTACATGTACATGATTATAAATATATGCAAAATCATACAGTTATACACTGTAATAACAATAATCATACGAACTTTTATTATCTTCAGTTGACCTTCTGACCTGCCATGCAAAAGTAATCTGCTCCGTTATTTTCTGTTTATTTCCAGTTTAAATTCCAGTTTACTGGTTGATTTGTACAACAAACAGCTTGGAGTGTGTCAACAACAGAATAACACCGCTCTGAGTTGTGGAAACAGCAGACTTCTATGCTCAACTATAGTCTAGTCAATAGTTTAATAAGCACTGTAGATAGACAGGAAGCAAACTTCGCTGTGGAAGAGTTCGTGCTGACTGCCATACAAAGTTGGACTGGATTAAAACTTCTGAAATGTGACTGCTTGAAACAATATTATCTAGTCATCGACAAATTCCATCCAGCTGAAGGCAATAAAAAATGAGGAAAAAAAAAAAAAAAGAGGGACAGAAGATGATGTTAATTTTCATTGTTAGTGTCAAAGTCTGTTTGCTTGTTTGCTGTTACTGTTAGAATTTTCACAAAACCTTTAATACATTATCCTATCCTCGCCTATTTCATGCTATTTTATTTACCGTTTCTTGTTCTGTCCTATCAAAGTACCTAATCCTTTGTCCTATCTTGTATTGTCTCATCCTGTTCTATGTTACATACCATCCTAGTACCGGTACCCTATCTTACGCTGTACTATCTCATCCTTTCGTATCTTATACATGTACATGTACTATCCTAGTTCTCAAATCTTATGCTTTACAATCCCAAATTGTTCTATATTATACTATCCTAATACTGGCACCTTATCTTATGCTATATTATCCCACCCTGTTCTGTCTTATACATGTACTATCCTAGTTCTCCATCTTATGCTGTACTGTCCTATCTTATACTATCCTCATTCTTATGCTGTACTGTCCTATCTTGTTTTATTTTACGTACGTGTATACTATCCTACTTCCTAGTTCTCCATCTTACGCTGTACTGTCCTATCTTATACCATCCTAGTTCTTCATCTTATGCTGTACTGTTCTGTCTTGTTCTATCTTGTACTATCCTAGTTCTCTATCTTATGCTCTACTGTCCTCTCCTGTTCTACCTTATACTATCCTAGTTCTCTATCTTATGCTGTTACTGAATCCTAGTCTCGGTCTTTGCTGTACTGTCCTATCCTGTTCTACCTTATACCATCCCATACTGTGCTTTCCCATTCTGTTTAATACATGTACTACTCTATCCTAATACCTCTTTTTTTTTTTAGTATATATCCTATTTATTCTATTCTACTTGATCCTATCCTACGTTATCCTATCCTAGGATCTGTTGCCTTATCTTGTCCTGTCCTGTCCTGCCTCATCTTAATTCTTATCAATTCATTACCTTACGTTACAGTCTATTCAGTTGTTCTGGGTTGCAGTTTAGCCAGTCACAAGACACATTCATTCTCCCTCTAGTTCCCATCCAGTCACAACAGCCAAAGCATCGAGTCATTTTTCAGCCGCCAAGATTCCCTCCCTTTGCCAACTTTAACAGCTACATGTATAACACAAGTATTGTGAGGAAGGAAACAATTATTTTCTTTTATTGTCTGAAATGAATGTACGTTTAAAGAAAGAAAGAAAGAAAGAAAGAAAGAAAGAAAGAAAGAACGAAAGAAAACTTATCACTAGAACAAACAAAAGATTTTATCATCACATGGTGAATTCCTTCGCATCTTCTACTATCGCACAGATTTCAAATGACAAGAGGTCAATTGAACATTGGGCTTTTTTTTTTTTTTTAAGCTTTCTCACCATAATCACTTGCCAAATTACACATAACTCAAGCTAAATCACAAATAAAAGTTTTCTCTTTATTCAAAACTTTGGTAACAATAACATGGTGCGATGAAAATAAAGATAACATTACCAAATGAACAATGCCACCCCTTCGTGACAGTGACTTTCTATGTTGTCTACATACAATGCACTTCTCTTGTGCCAAGTTGTGAAATAATAAATTCATGCAATGGTTTGATCCTTTCATGGAACTTTTCATACATTTTGTGGAACCATTTCAAAACTGGTCACCTACTGATACTACTTGAGCTGCTACATGTATTTCTGAACTCAAAACATATCACGATCATAACACAAGTGACCCATCCAGAATCTCTGAATAGCAAAATGCTTGACCACAAGGTAGCTGATATCAAATTGCAAACAAAGGCACAGGTCAACACTGACCATTGCCTTGTTGCTTAAGTCATTCTCTGCAGGTGGCAAGCATCAGGGTTTGGAGTTTCAGTTTGCAAGGCTAAAACAAGAGATAGACTGTCCATCTGTTGCTGGCAAATCTCCCACCAAGCGCTCTGACTGCTATCGTGACATTGGTACCGCTCGGTCAGGTGTCACTGCAGGTAACTATACAGAAGAACCTCAAGGTACTGTTCAGGTTCTCAACCGACCCATTGAGACACTTTTTCAAATTAGGGTTTGGAGTTAAAAGATGTCTCCAAAGCCCAGATAGTTTTCAGCACTTGATCAAGACATGCCGGGTGGGCTCAAGACAGGTGCCATAATGCTGTTTTCCTACCTGGGTTCCAGCGGTTGAGGTATTTTGTGAGGGCCACACGCCCAGTATGAAAGCAGAAGATAGTGGCATATTCTCATGTGTCTCAAGCAGGCCGATAGGGTCATCTTTGGGTTGACGCAACTAGGCCCAGTGGAGTGCAAGATTTTAGTGGAACTGTCCATCTTGGCCATCCACTTCTCCCTGGCTTTATCTCTTATGGCAATTCGAGTGCTAGGGTAGGAAGTTGGATCTGTCCTTGCACACTCTGGGCCTCTTGCCAAATCATCTGCAATTTCATTTCCCATCAGGCCTGCGTGCCTAGGGATCGACTGCAGGTGGACTCTAGTGTGATACTCAGACTCCAGCCTCGCTATCGCATTATGAATTAGCTCTAGAGCCTCCATCCCAGTGTTGGGGCGGTGAATCTCCTAGGCTTGAAGAGTGGCTCTGGAGTCAGTGAGCATAACAGTATCTGCCAGGAACACTGTTTCGTCCTCAAACCGGCTGAGGACACGAGACAGTGCTCATCTTATCGCCTCCACTCCAGCATCGAAATTTGATGCCTGAGAACTACATGGACCACAGAGACGATCAGATGGCACCACACACGCTCACTCAATGTGCACCCCATTGCCGTTACAGAAACCTCTCGAGTGGAGCTGTCTGTGTAGGCTCTGATTGTGCTCTCTGCAGGATAGTGATTGACTGTCACACAGAGAGGCTGCATGTTGTTAACTGATCAGTTCGACAAATTTCTGCTCGGTTGGGATCTAAATCATATTCATCCGCAAGTTGCCCAAAGATGCTGGCAACTAATCCTCTTCTAAGCCTTTTGGGTGACGTCCTGCGAGATAGCCTTTCAAACTTGAAATGGGATAAAACGCACTTTTCCCTCAGGAGCTTAAAGGGCTCCACATTTGTGGAAGCCTCAAGCACTTCTACCGGCATGCTCTTGAGATGCAGGCGCTGTTTTGGGTATGATCCAACTTCTCCAATGACCTTCTACTGGCAATTGCCTGGATTGCCATGTTGTAGTCAGCCATAAGTCAGACATATCCCAAATACAGCTGTCTTTGAAGGCCCGCGGACGCCCCCCACCTGGAGCCACCCATCCTCCTTAGCAGATTGAGTCTGGTCCGCACCTGTTTGGCAACGTCATTGATATGCTCACTGAGTGTCAGCATGGAGTCCAGCTTTATGCCCAAATAATTTGGGTTAGTCGCACGTTTTATCTAGGCCCCGTTTATGGTCAATTTTACCGGCCTCCTTCTTACTGGAGTGCTGTAAGGAAACAGTTGGGATACTGTCTTATCAGTATTTATTTGGATCTTCCACAGGTTCGTGTAGCAGGCTATGGCCGAGAGAGTCCTTTGGACTTTCCTGGTAAGGCGAGCAATGTGTGGTACCTAAGTCATAAATTAATCAGAAATGACTATAGCTCAAAATCACCTGGCATGACTTCTGACTCATTTGGCCTGGGCCCAAGACATACACATTCCCAACTAGGTGAAAATAAGGGCTTGGTTGACAAACTTGGATGTTACCGACAATGAAATCGGAAGAAGTTAATATGAGTGTGAATATTTCGACAAGAAAAAGTGTTTCTAACTTAATTTTCACCAGAGTCAGGGGCACTCATTTTCCTTTCTGACTATAAACATTAACTCTTTACATGAGAAACCTGAAAGATATTTCAGCTGGTCATGCTGCAAATGATGATAAATAATGAGTCAATTATCTGACATGATATCAAATCTCTGCTAATAGACTTGAATAGACTTCACTGAAGCTCTCGGCCCCAGTAGGGATACTACGGATGCCTTTGCAACATTTCTACAATCACTCCTATCTTCTGCGTAGCATTCAATTTTTTCAACAAAACCTCACTGACATCTCACCCATTTCAACTGACTGGATGATCTTCAGTCATCTCTGACATGAAAAAAATGCAGGAAAAGAAGTGGATACAGAATGCCAATTTACTAGAAAATTAATGAACCAGAAAAATATCTGTATTTTCAACTGAGCAACAAACTTGACCATTTATTTACATTGGTACCTGTAACATTTCAGGAATTTCTTGATGGAGCCAATGCACATAACACATGTATACTGTTTACTACATAATCACCTGTAACAATGATGAAATAATGTATTAGGTTCCTCATTGTACTAGAGGTTTTGATACTGTACATGGCTTGAGCTGTTTTTGTACTTTGACTATTAGTAATTCAAGGGTAAAGTAATCTGAGGGCTGGTCAAATTTTAACAATAAAAGGTGCACAACTGAAGACTAAGGAGAAGAACAACAAATGTCCAGTTCTTATGTTTTCAA
Organism: Peronia verruculata; assembly: GCA_038406235.1. Classification (NCBI taxonomy): domain Eukaryota; kingdom Metazoa; phylum Mollusca; class Gastropoda; order Systellommatophora; family Onchidiidae; genus Peronia; species Peronia verruculata. The sequence goes on along the minus strand of JBCAUA010021140.1, from coordinate 6,221 downwards.
GGTTACGGTCTATATGGGTTTAGTCTTGAGTCTTCACAAGCCATCCCACCTCCACAAATGACAAAGAACAGCTTCTCTTGTCGAAAGTGATGGTTTGCATCAATAACTTCACCAAATAAGAAAACACAGACATTGTTTAAAAACAGAAATGGACATATCTGGTTCTTCCCCTTGGTCTTCAATTATATTTTAACATTATCTAATTTTGTAGGTAATAACAATTTTAACTAACAGCAAGAATTTTCACAATGTGCCTGGACGTAACACTGAAGTAAAGTGAGGATTTTGTAACCAATGTGTCACACCGGACAACAGAGCCAATTTTAGTAAGAGTAAAATGATGAGTTGATCTTCACATTTGCAAGCAGTGGACATACAAACATACAACAATGTCCATCATACACAGGGGGATTTGTCAAAGATAAGTTTCTTTGAGAAAATAAATTATACTGTAATTGGCTTTTACTGATCATGGGGTCACAGAGGCTATCATTGAACGTGACGATCTCAGCACAGAAGAATTGCTGTGAAACAGTTTTTTCACCAAAGTATAGCACAATTCTTGCCTTCTCCATTGATAATAATACATCAAACATTTGGAAAACTTGATATCAAACCCAGTTCATTGGGAACTTTTATGAACTTTTCTCAGTTAACTTCCCAGTGCCAGAAAAATCATAATAGTAACTTTACAAACTTTACTTCCAGTTTCACAAAATAGCTACATCTCCTTGAAGTTTGGCTATCATCATACCTGATCTTTACCAGCTTCCAATCCTTGACTACATTTGAAGTTTAGAAATGAATGCCATAACAAACTGCAGCATTTCTGTGCATTGAAAGGGAATGGTGGGCACAGCAGCTCACAATATTTCACAAACTGTATGTGTGTCACAGCAAGGTACAGTAACTTGGGCTCATCTGTCACATGCAGACAGAATGTCTAAAGGTGGCCAAATCAGACACTAGACTCACTCCAGAAACAACACTGCTCTGTCACAACATCTGCCCTACAACATCAACTGCCTCGGAAAAATTCTCCACCACTCGGAATGGAGCCGGGCTGATTTTGTCTTCATCTTGAGGTCGATATTTTCCTTAGTAGAATGAAACAAACAAAAAGAGTTGATGAGAAATGGAAAGAAATATCAAATTTCATGAGTCACATTACTTCTCTTTGCTGAACATGGGGTATAGAACAAGCAATACAGACAGCAGCTGCTGGATAGCACCAGACAAGTAAGGAGAGAACAGACATCCAACTGATTGCAAGCAGCATCCACACTCATTCTCCACACTGTCAGATAACCTTCCACACATACAACAATTGGCCTGACCAGCCACATAGACACTCCAAGTGCCTCAATCCCAACCCCAACCCCAGGATGACTAGATGATTCTCATTTCCAACAAAGAACATAAGCAAAATTTATAATCCAAGAATGAATATTTACCTGTTCTGACTAAGATTCCCCACATGCCTGTATTTTGAGCGCCGGCTATATCATCCCGAACATCCTGTTGAGATATAGTCATGATTGTATAATGAAGAAAACACAGCATAACTCAGGCTTCCACATACACAGGTCTGACTTTTGAACTCTGACACAGCAGACAAAACAACTCACTTCACAAAGACATCTCAACACCGTATGGTCTTCTTTTTTCCTTCTTCAGCTCAATGACAGCTGTTAATGCAACATTTGCCATCAAATGAACTCTAAAAATTCACAACCATTTTTGTAACACTTGCATTTCTAACTTCACAACTTTCTTTTCCTCTTTCAGATGATTCAAATATAATTTTGCTTTACTACCTAGTTTATTATTCACTCATTTATTATACTAATATTTTTTTTGATGCTCAGGGCACATCAACACATAAGTGGTACAAACATTATAAAAGTTCAACTGTCTATTGATCCATTTTTTTTAAAATACTGCATAGTTGATAAGCACTGGATCAGACCTCCAATGGTTTTCAGATTAACCATGATTTCTATTCAGTACATGTTATGCTGAATGGCATACTCATACAAAAAACAAAATGGGCACAGATGTTTTGTTTTAGATGTACATTTTTTTTTTGAGAATTTTAGAAATTCACTTACCACAAATTTCTCATGGTAAATGAGTTTTGTTTACTTGATGATGCAATTCAATATTTCTTCAGTTAATTTGAAAAAAAAAAGTATTGCTCTGTCTGACAGTTAACCCAAGAACTGTGAGCCACATATTTATACCACAGGTGAAGCGAATCCCCCGCATGCGTTGCCCGTGTTTATTCGTGAGGGCTCCTCATCGCGCTATGATATTTCTCACCATGTCACTTAAACTTGGGGTTATCGGCCCCAGTTCTGTCAAATTATCGCCATAATAAGTATGCGCAGCTCAATAGAACTCCTTCACAAGGTAAAGGGAACTGTTCCCAATAGAACAGTGAGAAATTCCATACCCAAAGATGAAATCCTCTTGATCAGAAGAGAAGAACAGAAATCAAAGACCACATGGCCCACTCAACTCCTCTCAAGTGGTCCAAAACTACAATCAAAAGAAACTATGTGACAATGCAAGAGAGTATCAAATACATGCAATCTTTCTTTTATACCATATTGAATAATAACACTGACTCCCCTGACCATTTGACGCACTCAACAGGTTTCTCACTGACCAGCGGTCAAGCTGTTGAGAGTACAAGTGAACTATAATTGCTATGAATGAAAGCTTAAGTAGCCTATGTATCTATTAGTTTATATATCAGATAGCTCGTTTGTGCTCTCATTCTATGCAATCATTAGATCACTTGTATAGATTTCTTTGTAATCATTGCTGCCCCGTCATCATCAGCTGCTGATCTAATAACAAAAATCTAAGTCCACGTGATCACAGGGATGATAGCTTGCAGTTTACAGTGAGATTCTATAATGTAAACGTAAATACACCCCTATATGAAGTGGTTTCGTCCAAGCAGTTACATCAGGTTATGAGCAAATCTGTAATGGAATGGTCTGTGGGACGAGGGGTGATAAAACTGTCATCCATATGAAATTGACATGTCTTTGTAGATACAATCCCTTCTTGTACGATTGGCTCATTGCAAATATTATTACATGTGAAAAAAGGGTGGAGTTACGGGAAGGATTAGAGACAGACAGTGGTCAGCAAGGTGGTCAGTCTGGGCCTGCATCGTGTCACTCCAAAGCCAGGACGGAGTTTCTACAGTCAGAACAAACCCCTGAGGCTAAGTACTAGCACTGAGATCCAGATTGACAAGCCCGGCAAGGCGCGCCGCAGGGTGTTGTAGCCCTTAGGCTGGGTTGCAGTTCTAGAGTTAATCCACAATGATTTTTTAAAACATTTCCTTGAGAAGTAAGGCCACCACAAAACAACTTAGTCTAACAACGCAGGGTTCTGTGAGTTAAAGCATAACTTGCCATTTATGAATCTATTGCTATAGAAAATCTAATATACCGGCTCTTTCTGTCAATACTTCAAGGGTCAACACAAAGGCAATCTTGGTTGAAAGGATGCTTTCTCTTTAAAAGCCTGGAGCAAACAGGGATTTAATGCAATGGAAGGACATAGATAGTTGTTCCATGACCAGTGACAACTTAAATCTCATTGGTCATAATCTTTAGTCAATTACAATGTCATGACCATTTTGAACGGTTTCTGTGATCAGCTATGCACAGGTCTAGCGTACACTTTACTCACATCTCCGATCATGACACACTCCGATGGCTGACAGCCTAAGTCTGCTATAGATGAAAGAAAAAAAGCTTTCTCAGGTTTGCCAAGAACTTCTGCCCTCACATCAGTAGCATATTCCAAAGCTGACACAAATGGGCCTGAAAAAAAAACAACAGAGTTTATTCCACTAAGATGTAAATGAAGTATCTTTATGATAAAAGTTATAAGATATCTGTTGTTAAAAAAGGGAAATGATAATTGTCTCCAATTTTAGAAAATACAACATATTTATTATGAAAGATTAAAAAAAAACAAAAAAACCTGGCCAACAGATAAATGCCGCCTGCTGAACAAAAACAAACACGCCTAAGAATCAATTGTCTGGCAAAGGAAATAAAACAAAATGCAATAGAAAAAAATAAAATAAACTGAAAAAAGAAAATCAAATCAAAATAAAATAGTATGAAATAAAACTAAAAGAAAACAAACAAAATTAAATAAAATAAAATAAATTACAATAAAACAAAACAGAATTACAAAGTAAGAAAAAAAAAGGAAATATTGAAACAAAATTTAAAAAAAAAATTAAACAAAATAGATAAAACAATCAAAATAAAGCAAACATAGACCACTGAGATGGTATCACATTTAGTGTCGATGGCATAAGCTGTGTCAAATAAATGGAGTACTGAGCACCCCCACTGGTTCACTATGAGGTAGTGAACAAGTCCATTACTTTAGGCGTAAAAAAAATTTGACATCAGAGTCCCTTCAGCTAATTAGGCAGCATTTGTGGTTTTTCTTACCTGGTCCAAGAGCTAGACCATCACTTCTCTTGTAGTACCTGGCCTTGTGGATGGCTATCAGCATTGCTCCATTGTGTATTAGCCTGAATCAGAAAATATGCCCTATATTAAATAATATCCCATCTCACTGTCTCCTTTCTTTTCGGACAAGAAAATTTGCAAAGCTTTTGTCTTAACAGATTTTTACACAGAGAAAACTACTGTCATTGTTCTAGACAATGACTTGAATCAGCCTTACGCCAAAATGCAATGGATGTTTCACGGCATTCCTGAACATGTCAATTGTCAGATAATAGCATCAATAAGAGAATCAATACCTATTTATAGAAAATATCAACACTAATAGAACTATCTACTAATTCAGTACAAGCATAATAGCATAACTCATCAAATGACTTGGCCTAAAAAACAATTTTCACTCAACATCTCAGAAGTCCTGAAAATGATTTATGCAATTATCATGCAAAAGTGACATACTATATACTCCCTTGTTAACACATTCTTATTCATTGTCCTCCTCCCTTGGACATACAAATTTCAGGTACTTTTGTCTCATCAATGCATAATGCTTCAACTGAATGACTAAATCCTACATTTATTGCTGATTTTTTAACGGGAAAAATATGCTTCCATTATGTTATTTATGATACTATTAATTTTGTCATTTGAGCAGAGCAAGACAATCCTGTTGTGAATTGCAAAGCACATTGTCATTGTTAATGTCAGACAGTAAGCATGTAAAATGTCATATATAAAAATGTGAAACAAACTGGCTATCACAGGGCAGAGACTTCATCGCAAAAACTGGATTCCATTGATGATAGGGCTACAAGAGTTAATTTTGAATGTATGTGTCTTATGATAAATTTCTCACCAAAGCTAAGGACATCAATTTTCCTTTACACTGGTACCCACAACTCTGCTCAGAGACCCATTTTACTCAGTCAATGAGCTGCCCACAGTCAAGCTAAAACTTCAACGTGAGTCCTAAGACACAACAGTAAATCTGCTGTTAGATTCAAGTAATCCAATCTCAGCACTTGCAAAATATTTTCTTATGACAGGGGATTTATTGTGGTTCTAAAGGGTCCCATACACAATAAAAAAAGTCATCAAAATTTTGCTGCAAAATTTGACCGTGTGTAGGGAGTTTTGATGTCAAAAAAAAAATCAAATTTTTGACGGATCAACTCCAGTTGATATTTTTTGACGAGTAGTCAAATTTTTTATTTATATGTGGGCTCGTGTCAAAATTTGATCAAATTTCAATTCTCATGTGACAGCCAAGGAGATAAGATCACCATGTCTATCAAGAAGGAGGCTGAGAAGAGGTTTTTGTTTGAATTGTTAGACGTGTACAAGACCTTGCCAGCCTTATGGAGAGTCAAATCTGAAGACTACCACAATCGGGCAAAAAAAGCTGATGCCTATCAGATTCTGCTAAAGAAATATCGAGAGCAATTCACTCCAGGGACAGCAGAGGAATTGAAGAAAAAAATATATAATCTGAGAACAAACTTTCGAAATGAACTGAGAAAAATGGATAAAAGCGCCAAATCAGAAACAGGAAGTGAAGACCTGTCTGAATCACAGGCGTGGTTTATGGGGGTGATGATGTTCCTGAGAGACCAGGCTATTGTTTTTTATATAAGCCTTTCAATCCTAAGAGAAAGGATTATCTCGGCTTTTAGAAGCTGCCAATTTTTGCTGAGAAATTTTGTGGGT
>JBCAUA010021129.1:0-12704 GCA_038406235.1 Peronia verruculata | reverse complement strand
ACATGCACACCGTGACAAAATGTCCCCTTTATAATGATTGCGGTCTCCATACATATGAATTTTAGTCTATGTTATCTCGCAAGTTTTGCAACTTTTAGCGCAACTTTTTGTTTTTTTTATGCAACTTTCTAGTGCAACTTTTGCAGATTTCCAGCACAACTTTTGACCACTTTTTTTTTTCACAACTTCTAGGGGGCCAGTTTCATGCTTACTTTCTGACTTACTCTCACCTGGCAAATGATTCACAACATGTGACCAAGGCTCTGACAGCCACAGCCAGAGTGGTGATGGAGGCCACTTCTGCTCTGGCTGCTGCAGAGTTATCTCTCCTGGTGGTCTCCTTCTTTAGATGGTCAAGATATCGGGGAATGACCATCTCCAGGATTGTCTGATTAAGAGGACCATGGTGACACAATGTACTATGCGTTAATAAGGACTTCTAATTTCATCCTGTCTTTTGTGATAAACAAAATCAAATGCAATCTGCAGTCCTCTTGAGACAATTTAGAATTGACGAAAAAAAGAGACAGAAAAAAAACCCCAGGAAGGCAAAGGATCTAACATTGCATCTAACAGCAAATATAATTTATATGTAATTTAAAATTTTCTTCATTATTCTCTTTACAAACATATACAATCAGAACAATATTCTTGCTATCAGGTGGTCAAAATAGTTTCAATAGTCTATATCTACTAGGTGGTCTCAATATCATAACCTAATGTTCCAATAAACCCAATATCTCTTTCTTACTATAACCCTAACACAGACTCTGACCTTAGCCTTAATCACAACCCTCTGAAAAAACATTTGCCCTGGCATTAAATCTTCTCTCTTCTGAAGTTTAGAATCTACATCTAGGGGCTATACAGTCAAAGAATCTAGGTGTAGAATCTAAATTGTCGAGAATCTCATGTCTGGAATAAAATCTAACAATGCAACTGGATTAGCCAGAAAGCAAAAATTGGTCTCAGGAGACAACTAAGTTCATTTTGACACCTGGCCCCTGTATATATGCTGCTATACTATCTCCAAACAGCTTAAATCTCACAAATACTTTTTTGAATTACTTTCATATCCTATGATGTTGCATACAATCCCATTATGGATCTCCCTATCATTTAGTGTATAAATAATGAGAGCATATGGATAACCTTTTTTATACATACTAACAGTTCATGGAAACTTACCAACATCTGGCTAGAGCGGAAGGAATCTGGCATATAGGCAGTGACTGTCACACACATATTGATGACATCCATCATGTTGAATGTGTCAGGATCATTTTCATAGCAAAAATCCTGACAAAATAAAGTGATACAAATTTTATTCCTGTTTGTATTTACGCTTCCCAAGATCAAATACAAGTAGCCAAAGAAAAAATCCAAAATAATGCTTACTTACATTCAAGTATAGAGCATGGTTAATTTACCAATCAATTTCAGAAGCACGTAAAACACACTGGTTTTTGCTTTGTTGTGATACCTTTGTCATGTTCAGAATCACATGAATAAACTCACCAATGCTTTTAGGGGTTTCTCTCCAATTACAAGGTCTAAAACTGACAGGTGGTCAGGACAGTCCTTCTCAAGAGCCAGCAGTAAGTTGAAAAGGCTGTTAGGCTGGACCTGTATTGTGACAGCAGTAAGTAAGAAAATATAACATTCAAAGGTGAAGCTAGTGACAATGAGTGTAAAACACTTGAAGTCAAATGCTGTCACTAAGTGCACAGTGAAAGTTTACATGTAAGTGGTTGCAAATATTGAATTTTAATCCCTCTACCATAACACTATGGTAAACAGAGAATCATATGACTCTGGCCTCCTCCTATACAGTTTAACAAATGAAAACCACTATTCAGAAATTCTAGAAAAAGCTAGGACTCAAGTTTTCTTATTTTTCTCCTTGCCTAAATTCCATCCAGGGCTTCTCCTTCAAGTGATGAATGTGTTTGAGATCATGAGTCATCCTTTTCAAAAGCATGCTTTTAAATTTTAAATAAAAATATACTGTCTGACATTGACAGATGCTGAAAACAAAGGGGATACGATCCAGTCAAATGTAATGAAACCCTTAATCTTGTTTCTTAAATTACAAAAAAGACATTAGAAGTTCTCACCAAAGACAAAGTCTAATTTGCAGAACCTGTAATGCATCGGTGGACATATAATCAAAACTGATGTGGGTCAATGACTTCACTTTCTTTATTCAACAGACAATTAAAATGTAAAAACAAAAATTACCTTGGTGCAATCCTTCACTCCTGAGGCTGCACAAGACATATCCAAAATGGGTGCCACGCTACCAAACAGCTGCAGGATGAATGGTTTGCGGTGCAAGATGTAGAACTGCTTGCATACAAAGTGAATGGCTTGCTTCAGGACTGGGTTGGGCTGGTTGTTACTGTAAACCCTCAGCAAAGTGGGCATGATGTACAGGAAGCTGGCATAAGAAAAATATTATGAACTTGAACAGAAAAAATTCCAGAAACAGTAAATTAACTGAACTACTTTTTCTATGATAAAAAGCAGATTTAGCAAATTGGTCAAATGCATATTTCATTAAATATAGCATGAAATATTCTAATTTTGTTCATTGTTGTAATTGTACAAGATTCTAACCAATTACCTTAAAAACAAACAAAAATGCGTGACATAATACTACTAAATACTTTTTTTTCTATTAGCTTTATAACAGGCTCTCTTGTTTTGTGTTCCCTATATTTAAATTAATTAGCAACTACAATGTAAGGAGAGTTAACGATTGTTATATGTCTTTTAAAAGTCAAATCAAATACAGTTAATGAACAATACAATTACCATGAAACACAAATGGAAGGACAATTATTGTTTGTACAAGTCCACTTGACCAGTTGAAAACAAGGACAAAATCACATAATGCACACTCAGAAAGTAAACAGCTACAAAACAATAAACATACGACAGACCAAAATTACAGAGCACCTCACATGCTGAAAGTGTCATCTACAATTAAATTATTTTGTTTAAATATATATTCAGTTTAATTGTGACCACAAATTTTATTTAGAGCAAAACAGAAGTTGATTCCTGTTTTAATAAACCAATGTAAATGAGAAAATGTGAAGCAAAATGACAATTTTTTTACATAATCATCATCAAAGATATACAAAGAGTGCATTTTCTGTAAGTTTTGATTGCTCTGTTGGGATGAGGTCACAATTACCCTTTGATACAATCACATGGAACCATGCAATAGACATGTAAATGGCAAACTGGGTCAGCATGTCCACTGTGTTATACCTACAAATATGTGGTAATTTACAGAAATTACCACTATCTTAAATCACTGGCCATATCTCATTTTACAAAGCTGCACGTCTGGTTGAAGATATTTTCCCTGAGACAAATGAAACACTTCAAGGCTATGATTAGTTGTTAGTCTTACTATGTGAGCATTTCAGATCAGTATAATGTGAACAGCTGTATGATTACTACAGCTTGAGGATTAATGAAAACTGAACGACTGAATAGGATGATTCAGATAAACAAAACTGTCAAACATTTCGGATAAGCATTTTTAACTATCTAAAGGTCAGTTAGAGTATCAAATAACATCCAAGGGTACTGGCTTGCTTGCAAGAAATGACCATTAATGATGTGTGATGAGGATTATCCCTTGGATACTAGACATACTGGTTATTATAAAAACAACCGTGACATTGTTAAATCATCACTTTCTTGCACAGTACACAATCACATCCACACAAATAAGATTAAAGGAAAAACAAATCAGTATAAGACTATTTCACAAACTTTACATGACCATGCAATAAGTAAACTTGTGAAAAAGCTAAAAATATACAAATAATATTTCTCAACATACAGCATTCTACCTCAGACACCAAAACAATTGTCTATAAAAAAAAAAAAGGGAACAATTGTCCACTAAAAAAAAGAAGGACAGAACATAAATGACACTAAATAATGTACTACATGCCATTCAATTCAATATGTTTGTTAAAGGAAATCACCCCCAACTAACAATAAAACAGGAAAAAAAAATTATGAAATAAATTTCTGAAGTAAAGTATTACCTTTGGAATCAAAGCAAGAGTACAACAGATTTTTTCATCATTAACACCACAATGGAGATGTATATAGCACTGTCCTTTAGTTATAAATAACAAAAAAAGTTAATTTATACAAATCCTCCTAGGAATGTTACCCATTATCGCCCCCACGAAGAGCTAAGCACGCTCGAAAATTTGGAAGAGTGCTTAGCATCAAGATCAAGTTGTTCAGGTATGTTATTTGCTTTTCTTGAATTGTTTTGTTAGTTGCCGGTCAGATAGGTTTATTATATTTTATAAAATGAGATTCCTCATGCTGATGACAGTCATTACATAGAGTACAATTTCATACAAAATGATTTCACAGCATGTGCAAATGCCTTGCTACCTGTTTGCAAGCTCAATAATTTACAAACATTTTCAATAGCCTTCCTTTACCACAGGCCGGTGTTATCACTAGCAGTATTTCAATCAAAGAAACAAACCTGATCAATAATTTTCCTATTAATGTGCAAATAATCAAGATTTTTGTCAGAGAAAAAAAGCTGAGGAACAAAACAAAAGACCACTGAAATGGCCTACACACCTACAGCGCAAACTGATATCCCTAAATGAGATGTTGAATCGCAGGGCAGAACTGCAGAATGAATTACTAAACCTGACAAATTGAATTCCAAACTGTCAGTCTGCCAAAATATTTAGCCCACAAGATTTTTTAGTGGCAGTATTGCCTACCTTTCACAGACAGCCCAGTGACCTATTGCCTTTCTTCCTTTGAATTGTGTACAGCAGGAGCAAAACAGGTGGTTTTTAAATAACTCAAGTTAGTCAGTTTGAATATATAACCACAATTTTTAACTCAGCATATCAAAATTAGCAAAGCCTGCACATACATATCTCTCTTTAGTGCTTCTTTTGTGAGACTGAAATTATCACTGAACACAAAAATCATTGACACTATCATCAGTCTAGTATTCAGCAGACAGAACTATATGGTATAGATGTGCAGTGACGAGTACTGCAAAACTGCAGTTTTGCTAACAGTTTGAATTCAAGTTAAAACCCATTAGTTCGGACTGAGGTGTGTAGGGCCCTTAAAAAGACAGCTGCAATCACCCCACTGATTGGTTACTAAATATTAACCAAAATGCAGATAACAAAGGAACTGACTAATCAAGCCTAGGTCACAAAGACAGTATACCGACATCCACGGATCAAAGCAACCAACATGCACAACAGTGCCAAACAACAACCCACCCGTTTGTAGCAAAAATGTGTTTAAAATGACGGGAGGCATTGATGAGAGTAGCCAGACAGAAACGAAGGATGGACGTGTCCTCAAACTGCAGGACAATGGTCCCGTTGAGGACATTGATGAAAAGGTTTACATCATTTGACCATGTGAAAGTACTGGACATTGAGCTGAACATTGTGCTCATCAGCTGTAAGAAATGGTTGGTGGTTGATACTAATTGTGACAGACAAAAATATCAAATGAAGAAAAACACACCATGGTAAATTGTATCTGTAGTTATCAAATGAAATGTATCCAAGACGTTCATAGCTAAAGAGGTGGATCGCTACATATAAGTGAGGGATGAGATTAAAGAAATATTGTGAATGAATTACAAAGTCAAATAAAGATGAATACAACTCGAAGAAGAGTTGCTTACACAAAACTAACAAACCAAAAGTTGAAAGTGAAAAACTCAGGGGCAAAGGAAATAGCTCATGAGCTGTGTGCCTCTTTAAAATGAAAGTATAGAGCAAAGAGGGTTACAACACACTGCTTTAAATCATATAAAATGCTTCTCAAAAGCATATTTAAATAATATTAACTCTCAGAATCAAAGCAAAATGAAATATTAATATTAGGATGTGTCAAATATACCTAATATGTGTGAAAAACAAATACAGTAGTACGCTATTCACTCATTTTATATTCTCTGTGCTATAGTGGTATTTTTGCAGTATATCTTTTCGGAAAGGTAGAAATTAAGAAAAACCACAATGATATCATAAAAACCATACATGTTCAACATGCTTGCTTAGAAGATCTGAGTTGACACTTGGTATAAATTATTTTGAAATGAATATTCAACTGCTTTATCACCACTAACCTTGGCCCAGGAGTACTTGTGCAGTGAGTCCATCCCGAATATCTCCTGAATATGGGAGAGAAATTACTGCCAATAAACTTCATGCGTCACCATATCAGTAATCCTTATCATAAAAAAAACTCTTTCTTGCAAATGAACTTGTACCTTTACCAAAAAAAAAAAAAAAAGTAAATGTTAAAAGTACACTGCTGATATTTTCAAAGATATCATGATTGACTTTGTCCTTCTCAGCAGTGACATGCCCGCTTTGGGTCTCAGTGCTGACTTTTCTTACTACTTCATTTGTCTGTTCCATCTCTGTTTATCACAAATATCTATGGAATCAATGGCTACTACTTTGTAAGAATCCTCAGCTCTAGAACTAAGCACAGGATCTCCTTTTACAATGTATACTATTCAAAAATCAGAAGGCAAAGATATGGGAACTGAATTCTTTAGCTATGATGATTGTACAAATAATTATCTCCTAGGATCATGAGACACTGTCACAGTCCTTCAAACAGATTTTCAAATATTTTGCAATCATGGTATTCAAATAAATTTTCCAATCCAAATATAAAGTTGGGCTCTAGGCAAATAAATGTGTGGAATTACTGTGATCAAATCATGCAACAACTAGTTCCTATCCTAGTGAATTTATGGCTATTGTACAAACCTTTCCCCAGACTCCAGAATACATGTCAAACTCTGTTTCCAAAGCTTTGCGAGGGAAGGAGGGCAGTTTGGTGAGTTCCTCGTGAAGGAAGGAAACGTGATTCTGTACCTGAAATGGTCAAACCCTGGCGCTGAGCCCCGCACCCTGTGTGACTCACTTCCAAGTTGAAGATGCAGGTCACCAAAGTGGTTACCCACAAGGAAGCAGTCACACAGGGCATGCAGAGTTAAAGAGGTTAAAACCAACACCAGTCATAAGCAAAGAAAAGCAAGCAAACATTCAGCCTATTTTCTTAGCCTTAACTTTTTACTGTCACAAACAAAAAACATCAGAACCTAGTTACTATTATGAAACAGATATCATGTAAATTATCAATTCAGTATTCTTGTAGAAGTGCGCGATCCTACAAATGACTGACTGTAGGCCAGTGTCTGGTTCTTAGTTTAAAACTTGACTGCTTTAAAGCCACATTTAGAGAGGAGTATGCAGAAACCGAACTTAAAAGCAAACTTTGATTTTCCAATGTATCACAAGAACTGTCTAGCTGTGTCTTCCCTCTTTTTTTTTTTTTTTTTAAATAAAGTAAGTTTGGCTGGTTTAATTACCTCTAATGCATCAAGAATATCCTTTTTCAACTTTTATCTAAAAATCCTCAAATAATGCTTAACAAACATTAAGACGAGAAAATAGGCTAGACATTAAAAATAAAGTGAATGCAAGAAAGTGTGTTCAAATTTAGAGTATTGTGGGGTAAAGATATATCAAATATTGCCATGGATAATGTTGACCTCCAATAGTAACAACAATTATAATTTCTTTTCTTTCCATTCAGTTAATACTATCAAAAACTAAATTGCGAAAAAATATCATTTTAATTTGTCCATTAACAACTCGTGAAAAAAAAAATCAGTACAAATTTGGTTCTACGCTGGTAATAAGACAAACTGAATGAGAAAGAGCTTCATGTTTCAGCATACCTGATTAACTGATGCTATCTATACTTCTGTTAGCAACAGTTTGAGCTTATTGAGACAGATGCTTGAGCAATTTCGCCAACTCTTAAGTAAATGACTTTTCCATATATTGTCACCAAGCACAGCTCATTTCATAGAAAGAATTGTTGGCCTGACATATTATGATAGACCCTGATCTCACAAGGTAACCATTTTCTTATACCACTCTTTCCTTTGCCCCTTTTTTAACATTTTCTCATAAGTTCTATTACAAAATGGAAAATAAATCTCCCACTATGACTGTTCCTTTCACACCTACCCACTTATGAGTTTTTAAAATGGATGAGAAAGATTTACCAAGCATAGATTGTTAGAGAAAGAAAGAAAAAAGGGGATTCCAGCACACCACATGCTATTGAGACAGTAATATCCATAAATATTAAATACCCATGTGAAAAATTCAGAGTTGAATAAAAAAAGAAAAAGAAAAGATTTTAAAGCTGAAATGAAATGAGCACCATTAAAGCATATTATTAAGATTATTAAGAAATTCAGGGAATGCACACATCTTAACTCAGAACTGACTGAAAGGAAAAAAATTCACAAAATCTGACGGTAAACAGAGAAAATGTTCCACATTGTGTTCATACCTATTATTTTGTGAAAACAACACACTCATTTACTATGCTATCATATTACTAATCTCCTGAAGACATATGATTAGTGACTGCAAAAAGGTTAGAGTTTTGAAAAAAAAAATTGTAAAATACTAACACAAATTTTCATTCATCTTGAACAAAACTGCATAGAAATACCAATCATCTGTTAAGATGTTCTCTACATGCAGAATCCCATTCAAACCATTTTGTCTTAGTCATATCAAGGAAAGGTACCACAAATCTAACTGTGGACAATCCAAAGCCATAAAAATCAAGCATAAAAATATATTTTGTTATGAAGGAAGTTGACACATTCTGAAGACAGCTCATGTTATTAGCAAGAGCAAAGGAAAATTAAATAACGAAATGGAAAGAGATGATTCAGTGCAGGGACATAGAGTTGCATAAGATGAAAGTGTTTTTAAAAAGCTGTATAAGGAAGTTACAATCACAAGCAATAAGTCACTCAATGAAATTGGTGCAAGGTAGCCACAATTGTGCTGATGTGCTATTAAATAAAAACTCAGATTCAATAAAATTTCACTGAACAAGAATAACAAAAGACAAACATATTACTTCTTAGCAGTATGGTGAAAGGAAAATCTAATTTTCTGTGAGAATGATTTTTAAGGGCAGAAACCTGAGAGAACACAGGTTTTCTCTTCTTTACTACTCTTTGTGAATCTCTCTTTTACAAATACATCGGCATAGGTTGATAAAATGAAACAGATCACACATGGCATAAATACTGATATATGAACTTTGTGCCCTGTAGAAAAGGTCAGTACAACATACGGAATAATCTCCCACTTTCTGGTTCAAGCAGAACAACTAAACCACAACATTTGATGGGTTTCAGGGCAACATGAGACATATCCAAAATCACCAATTAGAAAAAAATGACAATTTGTTCTTCAGTAGTTAGTAATTTATCATTAAGGACTAGAATTTTCTGTAGACTTTCAGGAAAGATAAGTCACGTTTGGTGAAAAGGAAAGTCCTTACTTTACAGCACTATAACCATTCCCGGTATTGAAGGGCATAACTCAAAATTTTCAAAAATGGCGCTCGTCATGTTTTGCCTTGAAACCCTTCATTTGCAATCGATACCAATGTCATTTTCAGACTTAAGTATGGAGTAAGCAATGTATAATTTGAGATACTCTATAAGGTCAGAGTTCCAGTGAAATGCATTAATGATCTCAACTGTGACAATTAAAGATAAGAACAAGGAGCAAAAGTCTGTCAACAGTTCTGAACAAACAACTTAAAACTTTTTGGCTTTGCGATGAAGATTGCTTAACTAATATAGACTTATATGGGAGATCTGACCTTCATGAACATGAAAAAAGATTGTTTCTCTGAAAATACTGTCTACACAAATAACAGAAATGGATAACAGATAATAGAAAATGTGATGTCTAATTTATTGTGAGCTGCTGAAAGCATATCAAGACCAACTCTGTGTTATTGTTCTCATTTATGAATCAAATTATTTTGGAATATGAACAAAAGAAATATTTTCACACCTGGTGTGGGGGTGTGCTCTCCATCACTGCATTGGTCAGAAGAACTTTGCCAACCTCTACAAATTTCAGCATGAACACCTGGCCAAAAGAAACATTAAGTCACTAAGAAAGACATGTTTGAACAACTAACCCATCTAACACATCTCGTGACATTGGTCCCAAACGTATTTATAGGCACAGCCAAGGTTTTTATTGAATTATATCTCAAACTGACAATTGCATAAAGAATGTACAATATAAAATCAACAACCTTTCATTACAGCAGATAATATTATGATAGGAAGTTCATTGTAACTCCAAATAAGAGACTGTTTACACCACTAGATCCTCTCTACACATCATTATTCATAAATGCCCAGTATTGCTTGTATGTCAGAAAAGAACTCACTTACATAAAGAAGCATAAAGTACAAATAAAGTATAAATTAACAAACATTACCTGAAATGAAAGCTACAAAGTGCTACTTCATGAAATGACTTTATTAGTTATCAACTATTTCAGAAACTTTTGTGATTACTGTTCTGATGGCAAATTATATATTTCTCCATCACCAGTATACATTTTTTTGTTTTAAAATGTGATTCCTTTGTAGTGAATCTGTCTTTATGCAAAGTGACTGAAAAGCCCTCTTAGAGGTTTCTGAGGAAAAATAACTGCTATACAAACCCTTCTCTGGAGTGCAAGCTTGGCATCATCGGGATTCATATGAACCAAACTGAGTTGTGGGTAAAAATTCCTCCGAAAGAAGTAAAAATCTCTCACATATGAATTGTTGTTGTGCATTTGATCTGCAAAATAAATGACAAGACCATTATTTTTAATTCAAAGCAATTAAAGAAAAAAATATGTCTAGGAAATGTTCCTGTCAAACTGGGGGCAGACAGACAAGACAAGCTTCCACATACAATATAGAATATGAAAACCGTTTCATAGAGATGTTCTAAAATTCAACATAGATTAAAATTCAACACCTGTATAAATATATCAAAAGAGAAAAAAAAAAACAATCCTTAGAGGTCGATATAAAAAATATCTACAATACTGATGTTACTAGCCAAATACTAATGATACTGATGGGAGTGTGAAAACCTTTTGGGGGCAAAACAATCTTTATTGAAGAGCATGAAAGGAGATTTGTGAATCTGACTGAAAACATTTAAAATGTTTAAAATGTCATATTAAACCATTCAAAGACATACAATGTGCAAAGGAAAAGCAGCTTTGATTGAAAATGTATGCCAGTCACTTTTGAGTCTCTGTGGATTGTCAGGTCTGGCAGGGTTCCCAAGTAAAAGTTTATCTCTGACCAGAAACGAGGTTCTTTTACCCATGGTTTAACCCTAACCCATGCCTCTTTGTGATAACAACTAGGCATTTACAACAGTCCACAACCAAGGTGAACATGAAAACAGTGGCAGATTGCTGGCACTTATTTCTCTTTGGCTGTACTGATCATGTTGGGTAGCAACTCTACAGTCTTACCACTGGAACAATGAAAGCTGCTGTTTTATTTTCAGAGACCCATGGTTTACATCACTTTTCTATTACACCTAGAATGTCTACCCTCTCCCAGAAACTGGCCATCTCACCAGGAAATTGGAAAAGATTGTCCGGTCTCAGCATGTCAGCATGTGTTATCTCGAACATTGCTAAGAGCTAATCAGTCCCGGTTTCTGGAGTAACAAGAAGAAGAAAGTGTGGACCAAAGCATCATAAAATATGCAATCTAATGTGAACCAAGTCATTTCAAGAGTATTCAAGCTTCTAATAACAAAAAAATAAATGATAATCTAAGACAGAAATTACCCTTGAAAGAATATGAAAACTTACGTGTCTTGGTATCCACTAAGAAATGAGAATCATGCTGATCTTCAGGAATATTGAAGAATTCCAAACTCTCTTGTAGGATCTGATGAAACTGTGTATCCTATTGAATAGAATAAATTTGACAATGATGAATGCTTTCATTGTCACATATTCATATTTATGGATGAGTTTTTTACCTTGTTAAATCTGATATTTTGCAAGCCACCACTACAAGTATCTTCGTTCATTGGGGGATATTCAGTATCCTCCCCTCAGATTATATATTTATTAAATGACACTTTAGATACTGAACAGTTCTTTCAAACTTATGGTGCCCCAGGTGATAACAGTCAACAGTTCCCTAAAGTGGCCAGTTCACAAATGCTGGCATGTTTATATAACCACCGAACAAGGAACAGAGAATGGGCCTTAGTGATTAACTGACATAAACGGAGCCATGTTGCTCCATTCAGCTATTAAATTAACAGTATATAAGTACATCTATAAGAGAATGTAACATGTATCAAGCCTACAGCCCATATGAATTCAAAATTCTTTACATCAGTAAACTGTTTTACACAATGCTTACCTCATGAATGGGCAACTGGGAGGGAATGCTGGACAAATCTGGCCCATGAACCAAAATTTTCTTTGCACTGGCCACACTAGCTGAGACAAGCAAATATGGCTGAGAAGAGAATATGAAATCCATGTGTGAACTCTTGAATTTCAGTCTATCTTTGTAATTCCTTTGACACAAATTCTTTTTTTTTTGTTTTTTGAAGGCAATGCACCAAAAATACAAATCAAAAATTTCAAAATAATTTAGTTTTCTCTTACTCAAGTAAGATAAAGACTTCCTGTTGCTAAAATTTATTATTTAATAAAATGGCCCTTGTATTATACATCAAATTATTCTCTTTTGGCTGGTG
>JBCAUA010021118.1:0-12704 GCA_038406235.1 Peronia verruculata | reverse complement strand
GTTTGCAACTGTTCTGCCCAGGCAAGCCACTGGTCATCATAGCATGACTCATACAGATCCAGCAAACCTCGGACCACGTAAGCATAGTCATCCAGAAACCCCTGAATGGGTGTGGCACTGGCAAATGAGAAGTGAAGTATAAGCAAGATAAGCTAAGATAAGATAAGATTTATACAAATAAATCTTATTTACCCTCAAAAATAAATTTCTTGCACAGCTGATGAGACATGGTATACCTGTAACAATGAAACCGACATTCACACTCACATGAATACTGTTTGTTTGTGTCCAGGTTTAATAGCACATCAGCAAGACTATGGCTATATTGTGCCAAGAACAGTAAGATATGTTTATATGTCAAAAAGGTTGATCAAGTAGAAAAGAGCGCGGGATAGAAAGCAGGAACAAGGAGAGAGAAGAAATGTTAGCCCTGGAACATTTAGAACTGCACTCCATGGGAAACATCCCACTGACAGCGGGCTTCACCACCTGAAGATGGAAGCAGAGATTCTATTTATATATCCCAGGCCCCTGTAACTGTAGCGTTAAATATCATGGATAATATCAGGAGAATGCAATCTCTGCAAAAGTTGTCGCAATTTGATGAGTGTACTGCCAATGAGAAAAATATATTTCTGTATCCCTCTTTATCAGTCTTACTATGAATCAAAAGTCCACTTCTTTTAGAATGTTTCAGTCAATACAAAATAGGAGCAGAGATTCATTAAAGGTCAGATATCAAAATTTTCAAAGCAAATGAAACCTCCGGAGCAACAAACAGAGACATCACCCTATTCAAAGTAATAAAAATACATCAAAACTGATTTGCAAGGCATTCTTAGCTACACATACCTGCAATGGCTGCTTCACTTTACTGAACAAATTTTGGGTCATGAACTTTTATTTAAAAATCATCCTATTTCTTGACTAAATCAGATCAAATGTATGTTCAGATAAATAGGAATGAATGATGACCTTCATCCCTAATTATTTCTGCTGGTTTTAAAGTCTAAGGGACTATTAAGCACTTTACAACAGATTTAAAGAAAAGATAAAAATAAATTTGCTCATAATAACCTGTCACTTGAAAAGACTTCAGGTCACTAATCAGATTCCTTCTATTTTTTAACAAATTTATGGTAATGATTTATGTGCTCTTGCATTAGAGAAAAGAGTTTCATTATCCATGTTTAGCTGTACAAATTTAGTACTCTTCTGTACTTGAGAAAAAACTATATGCCAAATAGGCGAACGTGATGTTACTCATTTTGGATTTCACTGGATCCATAACTATGGATCGTTCAATTTATAGTTTTTAATACTGTGTCCTCTACACAAACTTTTTTTTCCTAATTCACACCATTTTTTTTTCCATAAACAACCCCTCCCCAAGTCCTGAGATAGAACTACAACAAAACAAGTGCCACAGAAAGTTTTTCTTTTGAAGAAAAAAAAAAAAAAAGAGGGACTTACATCTGAGCCACACCCTTATCCTTTGAGGTATAAGAACTTCTGAGCATTTGCCCAGTCTGAGCATTGAACATATGCTGTTTCAGAAAACTGGCTGCTTTGATGGCTCGCTGGGTCAAGATCACATCGTTCAAGGCCTGTCCACCTCTGGCAAAGCCTGAGATCATCAGACCTACAGATGCACACAGGACCTTACAATTCATAATGACAATGAGCAAAACAATGACAAAGTACACAATTAGATCCATACAAAGTGTTCACCTGTAGTTTTTTTTCTGCATTCTCTTCCATCATAATCTCAGACTCAGTATACATTAATTCATCAAAATGTCAAAAAATAAACAGCCAAAGCATAAAGCTGAGCAGTCTTTTTTTCTTTTTCACCATCAGGTGAATTTCACTTTGTTTAGCTCTTCACCTTTTGAATATCTACCCAAAATGAAAATGCAACCTATCAGACAAATAATATAATTACATAAATAAACCAACAAATATTTTAGTATGTACAGAAATGTTTCTTTGTCTTTTCTTGTTCAGTTTTCCCACTTTATTTTTTCTGCTATGGGAAGCCATCTAGCACTATTGGATCTTGCCTTATACAAATTTAGTTTGATCATTGCTCTGGTCTCAGTTTTCAACATAAATAGACAAATATTCTACATCATACGATCATGGAATTCTAGTAGACTTTAAAATAGTAAGGAACTGGGGTATTTCTAACAGGGAAATTTCTGTTCAGAAGCAGGTGTGTAGAAAGAGTTGTCCCCACTGAGTCTTCTCATACGGCATGGCTAGATGGCACTAGCAGTAAAAAGGACACAAAGATATAATATCTTGATCCATTTTTTTATTATTTTGTTTAATCTTGCTTTGTCTGGGGAGGAGGGGAGAACAGCACAACAGCTTGATTTAATACTAACCTGGCAAGTTTAAAAAAAAAAAAAAAAGAAAAGAAAAGCAGCCTTAAAATTTAAAAAATGAGAAAAACTATCCAAGTTTCAAAACAGGTCCGTTTACCCTTAACTCACCATTCCATGCTGAGACCATTTTGTTATCCAGATGAGGCCGAGGACGTTTTTGTCTGGCTTCATACAATTTGGTTCTACTCTTTGCTAGAATATCATTCACTTCTTCCTGTGACAGATCAAACTTTGCTGCTGTGTCTTCCATGGTTGATGTAACTATCAGAACATTCTGGTTTTTTAGCTCTTCATGAGGATCCTAGCAAAATAAAGTATTTCACATCTTAAAGTGAACAATGAACCAGCTCACTATCTGCAATTATTTTCGAAACAGAAATCAATTTCTTGAGTTAATCATTAGGATATGTTTTTCAGGAAAAATCTCACACATTTCATAATATCATTAACCCAACATTTAAAACAAAAAAGAAATCTCTTCATCTGTGCATATCCTTAACCTAAATTATTAACATCAATAAGATGAGTCAATTACCAATGCTGCAAAACTAAGCTTCCACATAGCAGATATAAAAGTTGAGTGGGTGACTATGCTGCTAAGTGGTAGTTTTTGATAATATAGAGAAGAAAAATTTACTGCTTAGAGAAGGATATATTATGCTGATAGCATAGATATTATCTAAGTTTACTGCTTTCACTGATATTATCAAATGGAAAAGTTTATGGCTATGAAAAGGACAGAAGGGTGGTCAATGTTCATTTTTATAGAAGGTTATCATCCTGCCAGCCACAGGTAGAGTAACACAACAGCTGTCACTTTCATTTTGATCAACTGCAAAAATGCAAACTTTTACCTTCCACAGCAGCCTTTGAGGAGAAAATGAATCTTAATATTTTGATATATCCCATTAGTTGTTAAAATTTATTCTAAAGCAGAGGTAGCAGCAACAAATCAATAATCAGTGACTGTTTTGGCAGTTCACCATTAAGTATTTTCTCTCCAATCAATTTAGTTTTTCGATTGTTTGCTTACAGAAGATTATGCAAAGCAAAAGAGGGAAGGTGTGTCTGTGAGTGTGTAAGAGCATTTGCACAATTCTGGCTATTTTCCAAATGCAATGATAAAGATACTCATATAAAGAGAGATATATCTGAACATACCAAAATATGTGAAAAAGACTATAGGCAGCTATCAATATCACGTACAAATAAATGTGCAGGAAGTTCCTTATTTAGATTACAAAAACTTAACGAAATAGCATTAACCTATAACTATGACAAACAAATCTCTGTTGTGAAAACAACTATTGTACTGGCAAAAAGAATCAAATACATCATATAGTTTGCCTACCTGTAAAGGATCTACATTGCCATTCTCTTTTACACCATAAAAGTGGCAAAATATTTCGGCCATGCTGAAATTTGGTTTACTGCTCACAGGTTCCGACAGAAGCTCACGAATTTCTTCATATTCCCACACGCAAAATGCTCCTTCTCTCTTTGTCTCAGCTGTGGGTGTCGGTAAAGAGTCAGCATCTTCGGCACTGTAAAATCCTCCCTCCTATTGACACAGTGAAATCAGGGAGACTACTGTAAGGGAACATTTATTTAAAAACACCATCCATTCAAGTCTCTGCAGGGCAATAGTTACTTATGTTTCTTCCCAATGGCTAATGATTATTTATATCAAAGTGAATGCATTAAATGAAAATATGGTAAGAGCAAAAAAAAAAAAAAAAGGTGAGCTAAAGATATAAACTCTACAAGTGAATTAAAATGAATATTGCTTGTGTGTTGACAGTCCTAAATCTGTTGAAAAATATTTTTACTATGATCAATGACCACAACAGAGAAGAGCAGATTAAAAAAAAAGGGCTAAATAATTGTTTTTAAAAAAATGAGCGTCCATGTGTATGGTGAATCTTAACCCACAAACAAAGGAACAATTCTGCATTTATTTTTTCTTTTACAAAAACAGATCTCCAGTGCTGTCACTGTAGGCCAAACTCAACCAACTTTATTGTGGTACAAAAAAATTGTTGTTGATTATATATTCTCATGGTAGAAAATCTATGCTGACAGTCTTCTTATAGCTTAGGAGGGCATTTGTGGACAGATGACTCAGTATACATAATTCTATATGAAAAGAAATGTTAGTGGTCTCTGCTTGAGGACCTGCCACCTATAAGCTCAGTCTGCCTGCAAAACTGAATTATTTCTTTATTTCACCCCTCTAAGAACCCCTTACCAAATAAAAAATCCATCTAAAAGTTTGGTTTTGTGCCAAGACCCATGAGTATTCATGGTATAATTTCACATCAGATTGTTCACTTCAGGAAAGGGGTAGAGAGAACAGGTAGGCAAAGGAGTAGGAGTGATGGCTGATGTATGACTGCGTAATAATGCCACATGTGGACTAGCCATAACCATTTCTTTCTTTGACAACACGTGGGACAGCAGCTGTGATTGGTTCTGTGTATAAGGTAGAATAAGTTTAACCTCCAGACTAGTCAGTTGTTTTTCTATTACGTTGGCCTGGCTAATTTAAACACTAGAGTCTCATGCAACTATCTGTAAAGTCGCTTGCTAATATAAGATTTTCATTCACCAGTGATACTGTTACGTGAAAAATTCACTCAACTTTTAAATGCAGGGCATTTTTGATGAAACTATATGCTAAGAAGAGTCAGGAATTGTTAGATCTAATTACAACAAACAAACAGGGAAGAAAGCTATTCTTAAAAGCATACATAAATCTCTAACCAAGAGTAATGATCAGTTAGTAGGGAAGACAATCTGTTGTCAAATGGGTTGCGTAACTTTTCAGTCCGCCTAAGAGCTTGTTTGCCCAAGAGCCCAGTTTTTTGTCTCCTGGCAAATGGGCTCTTAGGCAGAGACCACTGTACTTCAAATGATCAAGAGCAAAGTCTGATGCTGACATCTATTCCTCTTAGATATAGAACATTTCCAATCTAGAAAACTGAGAGAACTTACTGGATGACTGAGATCTCGAGAAACATAGGTAAAAATATCTCTAGCTGTTTCTGCATAGAAATCATCTTTAGTAATCTGAAATCAGAGAAATTTAGGCATAACATTATAATATTTTTTTTAATAACATAAATTGTTTATATGACTGAAATAGCAATCTATTAAGGACTTTTTAAACTTATTTCTTTTATGTTATATTCTTACTGAGTAGATCAAATATTGTATATCATTCATTTACAAGGTGTTCATTTCAATTTTAGCTAAGTTTCAATATTTGGGGTGAAAACTGATGAACAATATTGATTCCATTTTTTTTTTGCAATGGTATGCTTTGCTACCAATCAACTAAGAAATCTTTATTATCAAAAAGTATTTCAGAACTGGCATTGAGTTTGTAAAAATACATGCTTCTTGTTGATGCTCAATCTCAATGTGACAAAATCAAATGTTACAATTAGTTTATATGATGCAAGACCAAAGACAGAAAGGGGGAAAGAACTGATAAAATATGAAAACACACCTGGTAAGCATCTATATATGAGACAGCCAGCTGGCCCTGATCATAGAGCATCTTTTCAAAATGTGGCACGTGCCATTTCTTATCCGTGGAGTAGCGGTGAAAGCCCTGCAAAAGAAACACAAATAAGAACTCAACATTGGCAACTTTGCGGTAGAAAAAAAAAAAAAAAAACACAGATGCATACGGGGGCATGTTCTGATGGAATGAAAGGCTTAAATTTTAAAAAATATTTTTAACTGCACTATACTATTCACATTATGCCTTTTTCATTCATAATTTATGTTGATGAAGTTTAATGAATAGATACTATTATTAAAATATTAATCAGATGCCATGTTCTCCCAAGGATGATAACTAAGCCAGAAGGAGAGGACTAACATTGCTGGATTGTCTCGGCTACAATGATGAGATCATTAAACGTGCTGAAAGTATGACATCTAGGCTTTATGGTGATGATATAACATGATTATAATTTTACGACACAGTATTTTGTTTCAAAAAGAATTCGGGTGTGAAGTGACATGAGCAAGTCTTTGATGTATCAGTCCCTCAAGACTTCCAAAGTTAAAGACACTTCCAAAGTTAAACAAGCAATAATAGCTAACTGTTGTCACAGATACAGTAAACCTCGAATTCAACGAGCTCAGATCCAACGAGACCTAATATCCAAAGAGGAATATTTAAATCCCTGTTTTATTTCTTAAAAACTGTTAGTAAAATAAATCAGATCCAACGAGCACCAAAATAGTCAACCTCGGCTCTAACGAGCACGACCATGGCTGGTTGAATCGCGGTTCCCCCCTTTCTTTTGCATCACAACAGGGGCCCACAGGTTTGCGAGGGGGTGCCTAGGGTGCACATGCTAATCGCTCGTCGCTCACAGGCACAGTGATGAGGTCTGTTCATTGTAGACCTGGTTAATTATCCTGGTGGGTGGGAACACCGAACATCAGTCATCCCCCCCCTCACACACACATACACACACATACACAATAGCTGCTTAGTCCAGTAGGCCTTTCATCATCAATAACTACACACAAAGTCACGTGTGTGATTCTTTTGCCTTTTGTTCATCATCGCTTCAAGTCAACAGTTGTTCGTTTTTTGTTTTTTTTTCCACATCTTGCCTTTTCATCATGCAGTCTCCTCAGTTAAGCAAGTAAAAATGTCTATCATTTGAAGCAATGCTTAAATAATTGAGGAAGTTGAGAAAGAAGAGTACAGCATAGATACATTGCGAAAACAACATTGTACAGTAGACCTTGGAGTCAAAGAACACCTTGCATTCAAAGAACAGAGGAAAGATCCCGTTTTTTTTTTTTTTTCCTTCACTGACTTCATTAAAAATGTCTTTTACCGAACGAACTGATCTCAGACCCACCCTCGGTTCCAATGAACCAGAAGTGTAGGCAAGCTCACGATAAACTGCATGTCTACTTAGAAATCTAGTTGAAATTCAAAAGGTCTGCTGTCTGCTGACAAGAAATAACTATACCGTAGGCTATATTATGCCATGTAATACACTAATACGGCTAGGGCAAGGTGTGGACACACAGGGAGAAATGGTGAACAGAGATAGAGGGGGGAGGGGGAAGGGGGTGGCAGCCAGCGAACAGCCGACATGTGAGAGAACATGATACGGGATCAAAGAGACAAAGCCGCCGGAACGTGGATAGTGGGTGGGAAGGGTAAAGAGTGGCTGTATAGACAAGTTATGTGGTACAAAAGAACACAATCAAGCATCTCTGTCCACCCTTGCCCCTTGAGTCCGAGCATGTTAGCGACACATATGCTTCCCTCGCATTCAACGACACTTCGGATCCAACGAGGATAACTAGTCAGTCCCAACAATCTCGTTCGATCCGAGGTCCACTGTACTGTAATGTCACAGCCCAAGTTCTCTTCTCTTTTTCTCCTCCCTCTCCACACTTTCTCTCTGCCACTCCCTCAACCTGTCTCCTCTCCCATCCTCTCCCTTTCTTATAATCTTTCTCACTCTCCATCTCTCTCTTTCTCAGTCTTCTTCCTCACATTTCCTGTCTTCTAAAATCACCCAAAACATGTTTGCTTAAAGAGATCTACTAAGGTTGAACGACATGCTAACTGCTTCACTCCGCCACAATACTTCAATAGATATATGATATCAAGACTGACTGCATCACTTGGTTGAAACTGACACGGTATCAAGGATAACTGTGTCAATCAGTCGCACTTGACATGGTATCAAGGTGATTGCATCACTCAGTTGCAATTGAAGCTACCTTTGTTTATATGGTGTGACATGTCTGAAAGCTTATCAGTCATCAATACTCGTCTATCACGCAGAGCATGTACACAAATCAGCAGACCAATCACTTTCATTTACGATCATCAAATCATGTGATCCACTATGATTTGGTTGATTAGTATGCACTAACCAACCTATTTGGCATCTTTTGATGCATTTACATTCACTTTGGTTTCATTGATCAACCGCAATCTTGCAGGAATCTACACCTATGTGAGTTCATTGGCCATTTTTTACACAACTCTTTGCAAGACAAAGGTCAAGGCTAAGGTTTTCTAGCCATATTCTTGGTCATTTATTAATGGAAACCGGGGTAATCCCAATCTTGAAAGCACGGGAAACCATCTTAACATGCCAGATTGGGCATTACTTGGTCATGCTGCATGACAAAGAGGTTTTTGGACTTTGGCGGGATATGTTTTCTATCCTGCACTTCTCCAACCACCCTCTATTATTGCATTAAACACACCATTCATTGCAAAATTTCATCCCATTATCCACTGTCACTATACTTATAAATTCTAACAATACAACTACAGTGGAATACGGTTGAGTCGATGCTGGCGGGGGAAGAAAACAGGGTCGACTCATCCGTAGTTCGACTCACCCATATGTTACTAAAGACCACAATACTAAAAGTAGACACGAGTACATGTACTAGTGCTTCTTTGGAATGACATTATAATGGTTAGTTCCCCTTATGCATTCTTTCATCGAGCATCAAATTTGATCTCTTCCATTCCTTTTCAGTGAGGTCGACCTAGCTTTTTGGTTGAATTTAATATAACTCGTATTATTATCGACGCCCGTTGTCATCAGCCGTTTAAGTTTCACTGTTATGTAAACTGACAATGTCCACCGCTCCCAACCCTGCCGCACGCAGCTTCATGTCCCTCAAACAGTCTCCCACTGCTCCATGTTACGAAACACTGGACATCATGTATTACATCTATACTAGGCCCTTTTCAAGATGATAAACATAACATCGATGAATCGATCTATGGGCGGGGCGGGGAGGGTGCAGTACCTCCCTGTTCTCATTTTGACTACAACAGCTCAATGAAAAATTGTCTAGGTCTACTTGGCCAAATTGCTGGTAAAAATAAGGGAGAATGGGGCGGGGAGTTTTTTTTTTTTTTTAACAACTCCTTGCCACTCGCTAGTCCGGCGAGCAAGTTCCCCGCGATGAGAAGAACAACGGCCGACTCCCAGGGGGTTTCCTGGGGGGTAACGTACACGTGTGAACCGCGGTGACCGGAGAATTTCCCACATCAAAGACATTTGCCGACATTACGTTTCCTACCCCCTTACGTGGATTTGCATGACAATTTCGTAGAAGGGGAGAAGGTGTGCGGTGTGAGTACGAAACATCCGCGGCTAGACGGGGAAGATCGTTGATGAGGTGTGATAAGAAGGAGGAGACCATCGCCGGTCGGCCTCTAATCACATACTGACATAGGGTTTAGTGATGTTCAGTGAATCAGTTTGATAGTTCATGTTAGTCTATCATCATGCTGTCGTGTGGTGGGAGGAGCATAAATGTGTTGACATGAAGTGCCGCGCAAGCTGAGATTAGTTACATCGACTCAAGCATTTCTTTTTTCTTTGATCTTATAAGGACGGGGACAGGAGAAAAAGATCGCCTCATTAGTGAATACGGGTGAGTCGACGTCGATTCATCAGTATGATTTTTAGTAAAGTAAAGAAGCGCCGGGACCCATTCCAAGAAAAAATGATCAACTCACCTGAAAGTCGACTCACAAGGGTTCGACTCAGGTGTAGTCGACTGTATTTATTTTCCTTCCAATGTGTGAAAACATTTTGTTCTACCTTATGTCAGTTATGTAGACGTCCAGCTGTTCACAATAAAAGGCAATGGGGATGACCTGATGCTGCTGTTGATTTTAGTGAGAAAATGGCCAATCACTTTAGTGAATTCTTATTAATCTCTGTTAGCCCATGCAAAAAATTACAATTTTTGGGCTTTTACTCAATGCATTTCAGCAAATTTAACTCTGAAGTGCATTTTTATATTGATCTAGAAGGATTTTGTGAAGAAAAATTGTCTTTAAAATTTGTTCATTGTTGAAAAACACGTGATCTCTCTGATCCCGCCGGTTTGACGAGCGCCTGATTTCATGGTGTTAACATCTCATTTGTGCCACTGAAGCTAGTCTGACTTGGTAACCTAAAGAATGTATTTCTCCTCCTTTCAGAAAACTAAGACGGCCACTTGGTACTTCCATGGTCAGAGGGATAATACTACTAGCAGACTGTCTGAGCAAGGAGAACATGGCCTTTTTTCAAGGGTAACATTTAATGATTTGTATTTCATTCGGTGCAGATATGGTAAAGGAGATAACCATCTATTTAGACAGAATAGAATTTACCAAATTTTGCACTGTTATGGTTGTAAGCATTGCTATGAATGTGTACTTCACTTATAGAAACAGAGAAACAAGGTAGTTAATGTTGATCATGGAAAGACATTTGTGAGGCGTTCAGCAAAAACCAGGCACATGTCACTGGCATTCATTTCGAGTAATGATGAAAAAACCAAGATCAGGTCGAAGTTTAGGCCTATGGAGATTTTGGCACCAGAGTGGTCCTTAGTTGTTTTTCATCCCACAAAAGGTTTTTTTTCGAATTCAACACCCAAATGTATTTTGGAACGTTTTTTTTTAAGCCACTTTATTATGAAAATTCAGGTTATATAATGGATTACTTCGCCTATTTTACTAGGTCACTCCTGTACTGCACACTAACCCCCATGTATCGCATACTAGAATGAAGGGTATAAAAAAGGCTATCTGCTGATGAGTAGTAACTTGTTTACATTTGAAGTTTTGAAACTAGGAGTAGTAGGCAAGCACTTGGTGTCCATGATATCAATGCCTTCTTGTTATCACCAGTTCTCCTGACAATTACTACTACCCTATTCCACCCTGCTCCTTTAAACTCTTGTGCATTGAAAAAATGTTTAGTTTCTGTATAACTATCTAAAGATTATTTATTAAAATTATTTATGTTCAAAATATTTTAAAATAAATAATCTCAAGATATTGTAAAGTTGCTAATGTGTTTGCTTACAAGACAAATGGTGTATGCTTCAACACAGCCAGAGTGTCAACAGATTGCTTCTCTATTAAATAAAACCGATGTGATATTATTGACATTTTTCTCTGGAAGTATCTTCAACACTGAGGCGAATTCAATGAAGAGATGATCCAACGAGCATCTAGATCTAGATTTATATTCAAGTTTAACGCACCTGAATCTAGATCCAGATCTAGATCTTCTAGTAGGAAATAAATTTGCATAAAACCGATAGAGATGTAAATTTACATATATCTTATCTTTTTGCGTTTTTGATATTCTAGATCTAGACGACACCATTTGCTGCACATAGTCTATCTAGATTTAGATCCTATTTTTAAAAGTGCCAGGGGAATCTAAATTGCTTTCATACAAGTTTGACTTAGTACTAATAAGTGACTTGGGCCTCCAGCAAACTATAATATAATACTGTGAAATCTTTAAAAACTATTTTTAACAAGGAATTTGTCATGTAACATGTCTCTTGTTCATTTGTGATAACTACACAGCTGTTCAGACTTCATATGAGTTGAATATCCTATGTTTGTATGAAGATGTATTTCAAAATGTAGCAAAAAATAAAGGTGAAAACTTTTTTTTTTCTCATTTTCTTAGTGCTGTGGTTTCCTGTTATTAAAATGCTATATCTCAGCATCGAATGAAGCTATTCACCAAATTCAAACTGCATTTTATTCAGAAATATAAAAGGTTTCAGAATCTACTAATAACTGAAATCTGAAATTTTCTCCATGTACCCAGTTTTTGCTGAACGCCTCACTTTTTAGGATTACGAAAATAATACAAGTGATTGCAATAATGCGTTTGAGAGTTTACAATGTGGGCCCTTGTGCTTCTAGAATTCTCATTTATAGTTAGACGTGATTACTTTATTCCACAAAAAATCACATCTGCACCCTTTGACAGGCTTCGGTTAGTGTGTATAGTAATTACAATTATTTTTATTTAATAATTTTTTTTGTCTTTCAGATCTCTCATTTCTTGAACTACATGTAGACCTCTTGCAGGAAAAGGCGGCAAGGTGTAGGACTATACTAAGCTTATAAATAAATATTTAACATATATTTATAAGTGAATATATACAGTGTATTGAGTAGGCCTTTGACTTATGAATGCTCAAAAGACTAACAAGCATATCGATGGTCTGGGGCACAAACCATCTAACTCCAGATCTAGCAGAGAAGAGCAGCCAAAAGTGGGAAAGTCGGCGGTGACCAAAAAGTCAGAAATCCGACTGAAGTTAGAAGTTTGACATCCCTGTTTCATGGCTTGTGCCTGAGACACTCAATATCCTGTTGTTTCCTGCCATGATTTTGCTTTTAGTTTCCTAGGCTAGCCAAAGAGTTCAAAGGCATTTTGGTCCTTTTACACAGATATGAAGCAGGAGAAATGGAGAAATAAA
>JBCAUA010021107.1:0-12704 GCA_038406235.1 Peronia verruculata | reverse complement strand
AAGAAAGAAAGAAAGAAAGAAAGAAAGAAAAAGAAAGAAAGAAAGAAAGAAAGAAAGAAAGAAAGAAAGAAAGAAAAAAGACAGAAAGAAAGAAAGAATGAATGAAACAAAGATCAAGGTCTTCTGCAGTTGGAAAAGCAGGGTGGAAACGACACAAATCCTTTTTTTTTGTTTTAATATTTTTGTCGTTGTTACAAACACACGATGTACGTATTTTCTTTTTAATTGTTGTTTGACCTTTTTGTTTCATTTTCAGTCAGTGCTAGGGTCTCCAGGTCGAAGTTCCATGTTACACATCATCTTGAAAAATATGATTATGCTGAGCTCTTCAACCATTCTTTTTCCACTAAAAAAAAAAAGTTCATTTTTGTCACTCACTATGCTCGAGAGATAGGCATGAAAAGGTCAAGAAGGATGAGAGAGAGAGAGAGAAAAAAAAAAAACTAATTGTGATCCGTTATTCGAGACTGAGAAAAAAGAACTACTGTGCGTTTTTTTATGATTTTCCCCCCACTCATGTATAACTGAAATAAGATGACTTTTTTCTATTTCTTCTTTACCCCTTTTGTTTAAAATCATCAACGCGTTCATTTCTTGCCTCCTTGCCGTCTTTCTTCTTACTGACTCACTGATTATTATCTTCCTTTCATGTCCTTTTCGTATCAACCTTTAGTTTGGCCATTTATTTCTATTTATTTATTTATTTTATTTTCCCTTCAGTTAATCTCAAACACTAGTTTCATAATTCGGAGGGAATCTAGTTCCAATAGGCTCTACAATTTGAAATCTGTCATTCATAGCGAAGACTTTTAGTTCTTACCCTATTCATGTTTTTCATGTGTTTTCCTTTACGCGCGTGTTGTAGTCTTAACCGCTCACTGACTCTCAACAGCACAGCAGTATACACACAATGAAATCTCCCTTTGACCCAGTGACACAGTTTGTTTTAATTGTAGTGATACCGTACTTACTCTAATAAACCCACCGCTAGTCTAGAATGTGTCTTCTTGCTTTCAATCACACCTTCAGTTTTTCTGGTCCTTAGATATTGTACAACTGTGTATGGCTGGAAAGGCAAGTAGTTGAATGGATGAATATGTATGACGGAATGAAACTGAGTGAGGGAGGACTGAGAGCATCTACGTGACAACTACAAAACAAATGTTGACAGGGAGATATCATTATACATACCAGACAACAGATATGTAAAATATACTAAATTTATAACACATTTTTAAACTATACCCACTACGCAAGCCTCTTCCACTTGCTGGAAAATAGTAAAAATGTTATGGAATTAAAACAGCATGAAAAAAAAACAGTGTTTTGAAGAGTACTGTACTGTAAAAGCTGCGTGTGCTGTTAGGTCGCTAACAGGCGTCTTTCAAAAAGCCAGCTCGGCTCCCATAGTTCAGCCGCAAGAATCTGGCTCGATGAGGTATTTCGAGAAAAATCACATGACCGAGGATTTTCGCTCACACGCTGATTTGGTTACTTGCACTGCGCATGGCAGACAAATCTTGACGAATGATGAGCTTTCAGACCTGTCACATCATATAAACAAAGCCACATGTGAGCGATTTTGCCTCGGTCATGTGATCAATCTCGAAGTACCTCATTGAGGAAATGGCGGCCGATAGCAAAATCGATGCGAGCAGGGTTTAGTTCATATTACACTGTGGTACCTATGTACCATACAAATATATGCAGTTAAAAGTGAAATCTCAAGATAAATTGAAATTCTAGGGAAACTAATTCGGGGGAGGGGGGGGGCGGGGTAATGGAAGGAGACGATAAACAGACTATCTCTGAACTAGATAATCTTCTGGTGGATTCTTAAGCGAGAAACAGCGCCTGAAAAACAAGCAGACGCATGAAGATTTGTTTAAGACAGGGAAGAAACTCGAACTGACGTAATTAGGACACATTCAAACATCAGCAGGGTTTGACAGATCACTCCAGCAAGGCAGAGTGGAAGGGGTAAAGAAGAAGAAGAAGAGAGTGAGAGAGCTAGAGAGTGAGAGAGAGAAAAACTTAATGTCCCCGAATAGACACGCCTGAAGTTGAGAGGTTCCCTAAGAGAATCAGAGGAGACAGATAAAGGGAGATCATCATTCTGTGGCAAGACCACATTCCAACTTCCAACTTAAGCTATATGTAACTGAGAACATGTTGGATAATATAGCATATAGTATACGCTAGCGACAATTTCTGAAGATACAAACTGTCATCAAGTAATTTCTTAGTACAGAACTCTTGTCCACTTTTGTTTTCAGAAAACGTCATCAAGCATTGAATATATCAATCGCTATTGATGTCAAAATTCTAAAGTGAAAAATGGCCAACTACACACTGTATGAAAACGACGCCCTATAACCGTAATCTTGCTGATGCCGGGCAACATCTCATACCTTCTGTACAAACAAACCAAGGCAAACGTAAAAAAAAAAAAAAAAATCACCCCTTTCTACCACCAATTTCACAACTTCAGAGGTTCTACATGAGGTGCTGAACAATTTTATACTTTTGTTTAAGATGAACTACCAGAAATATCACTTTGGCTACTCTCTGACTACACATCGTAGAGTCCTGTCTGGAGGCCCCAATGTCAGGTCAAAGGAAGTAGAAATCCTGAGAGATTTAGGAAATTCTTGCCATATATGATTGTTTATTTATAAAAGGTCAGAAGTTGGAAGAAATAGCGTCATGACGTCACAAAGAGAATCTCTAAGCTATTTTTAGATAACTTCCCTAAAATGCCAAGGCTTATCCAGGCCAATAGGTTTATTGCATAGAGGTAAAAATAGATGTTCTGGATAATCCAGCCTTCCCAGAACATCCTGTTCCAGCTGTCCTGAACAAGCGGCCATATTTGTTACACTCAAAAATACAAATTTTATCCAAAAGAAATCCACAGAACGACTCGTGTAAATATTTTAAAGTCAGTCAATAATGAGATCTGACTAGAGAGGAGCAAAATACAAGCAAATCTTGATCGATACAGAGGGAACACATAAGTTAATGTGAGGAGAAACACCGAGATAACGTTACACTTAGTTATGGGAAGTTGGATAGGACTAAGGAAAAACTCCTTTTGAATGTAGAAATGACACGGAGGATGTAATGAAGGTAAATAAATAAGAAATTTTGGCAGAAAAACTATATTAAAATGGTTTTTAAAAAAAGGAAAGAAATTGAAGGGACTGATAGAGAAATAAACAAACATCATTGTGGAGATCGGAAAATATAATATCTAACAGTTCACAGGAAAAAGAAGTTGAAAAATAGAACATTATTGACAATCAGATAAAACTTTGACTGAACAGAGAACGATTTGTAGAAAACTGACTGAACGTCATAGTTTTCAACCACTTATAAAAAGATCAGCAGTCGAACCTTCACAGCGTAAATAGAGAGGTACAATAAAAGAAAAGACAACAGTTTACCTTCAGATATCAGGAAATCAGTCGCTGATAGCAGTTCAGAAAGTCACTTGATCACGAGAAGCGTTGGGTTACCGTCTGAATCAAAAGACTGCAAGCTACAGACTGACTGCAGTTGTCAGGGAGGGCGTATGCTCACGATGACCTAATTATTGCATGGTATGAGTTGACAAACTTCCTGCAGGCCAGCGTCGTGTCACGTGGCCAACGCATGGGCCCGGACGCTAACAGTATACGCCCCGTCCTGCACTCTCTCTCTCTCTCTCTCCTCACTCTTAACGTCACTCTTAACCTCGCTGTTTGTTTATCTCTCTCTCACCCTCTCTTTCTGTCTCTCTCTCTATCTCTCTATCAATCTTTCTCTCAATCCCCTTCCTTCTCCCTCTTTCTCCCGTCTCTGTCTCTCTCAATCTGCCTCCCCCTCTCTCTCACTCTTTCTCAGTCTCTCTCCCTTTCTCTCTGAGTCTCATCAGTCCCCGTCTGAATCTCTCTCTTTCTCTCAGTCTCTCTCTCTGTCCCTCTCTCTCAGTCTCTCCTGAGTTTCTCCCAGTCTCTCTCTGTCTCTCTCTGTCTCCCTCCCTTTCCCTTAGTCTGTCCCTCTCTCTCAGTGTCTCTCCCTCTCTCTCAGTCTCGCTCAGTCTCTCTCTCAGTCTCTCTCTCAAATTCTCTCCCCCTCTCTCACTTTCTCTCTCTCTGTCTCTCTCTCAGTCTGTCTCTTTCATTCTCTCTCAGTCTCCCTCTCTCCTTCTCTTTCTCGCTTTCCCTCTCTCTCCCTCCCTCTCTCTCTCCGTCTCTCTCTCTCTCTAAATCTCTTTCTCTCCCTCTTTCTCGATATGTAAGTACACACTTAAATCACCACCCCAAAACCATTGTCCCACTTTGCACGATAAAGGTTACAGTGACACGCACAAACATAATGTATACAGATATAGACATGTGCCTCTCGGCCTGTCAGAATAAGTCCTAAGTCGCTAGAGTTGAACTGGAAAATCGAGAGTTAAATTTGACCAAATCAGTCTGATATCCAGGTTCTTCTTTTTTTTTTTTTTTTATTCACCTCTGAATGAAAAAAAAGGGGGGGTGGGGGTATGGGTATAATGGCCAGGTTATAACTCTATCTGGATGCTGTGAGAGATAAAAATGCATGTGCTGAACCGTTCATTTTTAGTTCTAGTCAGAGATCAGGAAAGCCCACAATACGACAGTGGTGATGCTATTAATAGACATTGCAAACCCTGTGTACAAAACATGGCCTGCCTTCCACTCACTGTCATTATCTGACGTTACATTATCTACACATAACACAATAGTGTTTATGCTATTTTTTGACCACGGTTGTGGACAGCTGAGATAACCACCACTACAGGAGGTTGAAAAGCTTATAAACACCATAACCTTAATCCAGTACATAAAGAAATTGCTCTTGCCCTCCAGCATTTCTGTAACTGGTATAATGTGAGCCTGGCTTTTGCTCTCCTTGGTCTGATGCTTGCTTGTGTTCTTTCTTGTTGATCAATTGTATTGCAGAGATAATTCTACACATCAACTCTTTCTTCTAGTATTGGTCCCTGTTGAAAATGAAATAATCTCTGATATTTGATTTAAGGGAGTTGTTATACCTGGGTGCATGTGTGAATCAATGTTTAGCCCGACAGTGTATAAATTATAGAAACTGCCTTTTTGCATTTGGCTGTGTAAACGAGTGTGCATTTTTTTTTCTTAAGCCTTTCAATCTTAAGAAAGGATTATCTGAGTCTATTTTTGCTTAGAATTTTGTTGTTGTTGTTACTGCTGTTGTTGTTGTGGGTAGAAATTTGGAATTTGGAAATTTTGTCTGGACAGCGGCACGCAGTCTAGTTTTGAACTGCCAAGGGTTCTTTAACTTGCGTAACGTAAACTCGGGGCCTCCGAAATATATTCACCTTTATACGAGAAGGCTAGACCGTCGAGCTTCCCCACTCAGAAGAAGCGAGGGGACCGCTGAGTCACTGAACAAAAAATGCAGGTCTTTCGATCTTCGTGTCCTTCCATCCCCCGATGAGAGGATCGGCGAGTCGGCCAGAACCCGCAACCTCACCAACATGAGTTGTTTTCAACCTGCCTGAAACAGACGCCAAACCACCACAGAGGCACCTCTCTCTCTCCCCCCCCCCCCCCCGCCCAGACACACATACACACGAGTGTAATAGTATCCATTATATGTAACATAAATAAACCATCCTATGTCTTAATTTGTCGTCTTGTCTTTCTTCATCAGTTATGACGGCGTAATTTTCTTTATGATGTCATAACGATAGCTAGATGAAATACTGAGGATACTTTTTCTTGGATCAGTTTTAACTGAACATTGACCTACGCTTCATCCATTCATGCGCCTTTCCATTTGTGAAATTTTCTCTTTCAAAAGTCCTGCTCATTATCTTTTCTTTTCTTCTTCTTTTTTTTTTTTCCCCTCCGTCTATTAGATTTGCCTCAATGCTGCCCTACCGACCTCGTTTCTCTTCTCTCTAAATTAGCCATTAGCTCCTTGCTGGCTTTGCTATGTATTCTTTTTTAAATTTATATTTTCTATTTCCGCTATTTTCATTTCTTTCTTTCTATTTTTTTTTTCTCTTTACAACAGAAACCCATACTTTTTCAATCTGAATTTTGTTGTTTTCCCTTGTGGATACGATTCATCAAGATTTATAAAGCGTGAGATGATTTTTGAAAATTGAACTATTAATTCTTCAGCCGCTTTGATCAATGTACAGCCCGTTTTCCCAAGGGAACTGTCGGGAGGATGGTGCAATTTTTCGTGTCCTGAAATAAAAATATCTACTGAAGATCATTGCTTTGAAATAGTCTGTCCTATTTCAATCTCCCCCCTCCCTCCTTTCCAAAACCCTCTCCCTCCCCCATGTTCTTGGTCGGTTCTTTCACATGAGAGAAATCTAGAAAGTTAGATAACAGTTACATGATGTTAACGTTTAATTTTATCTCACTGGCCTATGACAATGGTATGCAATGTAATTTATCCGAGATGGTGCAATTCTGTCTTAATTCTGTGAGTTTAGATGAATTCATTTGTCACTGGTCTTGATCTCTGAAGCGTTAACTGCCAGTCTTGTTACCCCTGATTCTCTATGTGTGCATGTATGTGTATGTATGTATATGTGTGTGTGTGTGCTTGTGTCTGTGTGTATGAAGATGTGTGTATCTGTAGAAAGCATTTTGGAGTATCATCTTCTGAATCCCTTTGTTAACATTCTTGAACTCTATAGGGTTAACTATACTCCCCTCGTTACTGTTTGTCTTGCTTTGCGAGTGTGCGTGCTTATGTAAGCGTGCGTGTGTGCTTGTGTGTATGTTATATATGTGTGTGAACATA
This sequence comes from Peronia verruculata, assembly GCA_038406235.1. NCBI lineage: Eukaryota > Metazoa > Mollusca > Gastropoda > Systellommatophora > Onchidiidae > Peronia > Peronia verruculata. The sequence goes on along the minus strand of JBCAUA010021107.1, from coordinate 5,891 downwards.
TGTACCTGTGGAGGGATTATTGGAGCAATGTCTTCACATCCATTTAATTTTTTTTTAAAAGGAATATATATATGATTTACCACCTTCGCCACTTATAAATATCTAGAAAAGATGTACTTTCTCACCTCATATAGTAATTATATGCATAATTTGTATTTGTCAAACAAAGGTGTAGCATAATTAGAAGTATGGAAAATCATGACAAAAACTATGAAAGAAAATATCCGCTTCCTAAACAAAGGCCTAAAAGGCTTGTTTGTTTGTTTGAGTTGGGGTTTAACGACACATCCGCATGATTACCGCTATACTGTGTCAAACACGGTAAGATACGTTTACACGTCAAAAAGAAGAGAGAAAAGAAAGCGGGACAGAAGACAGGAGCGAGGAGAGAGAGAGAGAGAAGAGATGTCTCCAATGGAATGTCGAGGATGGTACTCCATGGGAGACACCCCACCGATGGCAGGCGTACACCACATGCAGTTAGGAGCAGAGAACCTACCTATAAACCCCACGGGGGAGGGGGGGAGATGTAAAAAAAAGGCAGTTCATTTAATTGTCTGCTGTTCCTTCTTGCTTACGGTCTTTGTGTCACGTTCATTGACGCAGTTGTCCTCTTACCTTCTCTCTTTCCGTCTTCTCAATCACTTCCGGGTTAAATGTTCTGGAACTTTTGTATTGACGTCAGATGGCACAAAAACTACAGGCAGATCACTCGCTATCAATCCGCAGGGACTTCCTTAAAAAACGAGTTCGTGAGACAGCATTTTGCTACCAGCTCCAGCAATTTTGCCGTCATTACTCTAGATCCGGCCATCTTTTTTCGCTCTCTCCTTTCCATTCTCACCAGCAACAAGAAGGAACAAGCTTTTTCCTTGACAGGGAAAACTCATTTTTCCCCTCCGTATTTCAGTTCTTTACTTCTTTACTGCTGAAGACCCGGTATAGACTCTTCGTGATGAAAACAAAGAAAAGGTGTGATACACTTTCTGTCGTTCCAAGTTTATTTATGACAACGCAATACTTGGTATTTGGTAGAAACGATTAACAACAAGAGCAAGGATAAACTTAGATTATACACACATGATAATAATTTATGTCTGACACTTTAATATGAAACTGTGTTCCTACAGTTCTGAATAAAGTATGAATCATATTGAGATTCTTGGATGTCTCCAGCTCTAACTAAAGAGATTCCATGTCGCGATCAACAGATTTACATTACGAGAAGAAACAAACAAACAAACAAACGAAAACTGCCGAAATAGACTGATATGCTTGGCACAACTCCGCCTCCAGTTGTTAAAACCCGAGTAACACATTACCTTTCGCCTGGAATAGGTCCATGATCACTAAACGTCGGTAAATTCACTCACAAGGTTATCAGGACTTGCCAAAAAGCATAATACAAGGTACTGTATCAAGTGGGAAGAGGCAAAGGAGGCAAGACAGCGTTGAAAGGGTAAGATCAAAGATTGGACAAACGAGTGCCTCGCCAAATTCCCGAGAATGGCGCCATGAGGTGCGAATGGGGTAGAGCTGTCAAGTTGACTATGAAGTCCATACCCCCCCCCCTCCCCCAATCACTCCCTCAGACACACACACAAACGGCCAAGTGTTTTTGACTGTCAGTCAGATTCGGTCATGAAAGATACTGCTGGATTCGGGAGAACAAGCAACTTAAGTCAATAACTGCCACGAACGGACCATTGCAGAATATACCCATTTGTTTCAATCGTGGGCAAACACAAAAGTAGTTTAGAAGTCTAATAATAGTAGTAGTCACAAGTAGAACAGCAGCTTTGTCAACATTATTCTGTTAAACTTAGCTTGGCCCGCGGCAGATCTAAAACATAATTGATGTATTGAATAGACAGAGCCGGGTCGTCACTCCATTATTTATGCGTTCTCTTCCAGTTCCCCGAGGACTGAAATCCTATCTTGTCCGCGTCATTCAATAGGAGATTTAAAGCGTGTGTTCTCACCTAACTTTCCAATCAAAACTCAGCTTTTCAGTAAGGTTTCTTATTCTGCGTGAGTGTGTTTGTCGTTTTTTTTTTTTTTTGCTTAGATTTCATTTTGTCAAGTCGTGTAAAGAGTAAGTGAGTGAGTGGGTGAGTGAATGAATACGTGAGTGTGTGAGTGATTGAGCCAATAGGTGTGAGTTGGTGAGTGAGTGAGGAATGAGTGGGTGAATAGGTGAGTGAGTGAGTGAATGAATAAATAAAGAACGAGTGAGTGAATGGGTGAGTAAGTGAGTGAATGAGTGAGTGCGTGAGTGAGTGATTGAATACATGAGTGAGTAAGCGAGCGAGTGAGTGGGTGCATGAGCGAGTTAATGGCGAGCAAGCGAGCTAATGAGCAGGTAAAGGAGTGAGCAAGAGAGTCAGCAAATTCGTGCATGAACGAGTGAGCAAGTGAATAAAAGTGACTTAACGAATGAATGAATGGACGAGTGAGTAGGCGTGTCCAGTCAGCTAGTCATATAATGGGTGCTGACAGTAGACATATGCAATCCTCCAGATTTTACTTATCCCACGTCCTACTCGTTTCAAATCATCTTTTGTGACTTTCTTTAACTAAATCCTCCTCTCCCCACCCCCTAATGCCCCCTTTCCCCTCTCCACTATCTGTCCCGTCATGTTCCTCTTCTCATCAGATGTCTTTCTTTTTCTTGATTATTTTCTGCTTGACCCTAACACGGTTATTTGCTCGTTCATTATATTCTCTACTTGAATGACATTCTAGATTGCTCACATTACTGTGAAAAGAATATTATATTGCCACTCAGGTCAATCTGTCATCCCTTTAACCCATGAACAGATAACTATTGTAATGAGAACACCAGTATCATGGGATCTCCTCTGGTATATTTAGGATGGGGCAACTTTTTCATACTGCTCTTTTATTGTTTCGCTCCGCCAGTTGAGAACGTTACTGGCATGCTCTTTGTTAATGATTTTGCTGTTTGTCTGTTAAGAAACTGAATAGCCCACGAAATGATGCTGTCTGTCGGCCCAATTGTATACGCAAGGTACAGATTGACTCATTCATCTTCTATCTGCTCGGCTTGCTGACTGGACATTGCTGGTCGCCTGGCTGATTGACTCTGACTGATTGATCACTCATCCAGTCATTCACTCAATCACTTGCTCATTCACTGACTGACTCACTCATTCACTGACTGACTGGCTGACTGACTGACAGACTGACTGACTGACTCACGACTCACTCACTCACTCACTGACTCACTCACTCACTGACTCACTCACTGACTCACTGACTCACTCACTCACTCACTCACTCACTCACTCACTCACTCACTCACGCACTCACTCACTCACACTCACTCACTCACTCGCTCATTCACACACTCACTCACTCACACACTCACTCAGTCGGCTGTGTTGTGTCAAACACGGTAAGATACGTGTACACGTCAAGAAGATTAGAGGAAAGAAAGCCGGACAAAAGACAAGAGCAAGGAGAGAGAGAGGGAGGGAGAGAAGAAATATCTCCCCTAGAACGTCGAGAATGGCACTCCATGGGAGACACCCCACCGATGGCAGGCTTACACCGCCTGCAGGTGGGAGCAGAGAATTTACTTATAAACCCCGGGCACCGCAGGAGGAGAAACAGAGGAAAGGGAGCAGGACAGAAGACAGGAGCAAGGAGAGAGAGAGAGAGAGAGAGAGAGAGAGAGAGAGAGAGAGAAAAGAGATGTCACCCATGGAAAGTTGAGAGTGGCATTTCATGGGAGGCATCCTAAGACAGCGGGCTTTCACCTCCTGCAAATGGGAGCAGAGAACTTACTTATATACCCCGGGCTCCGACAGGGTGTCTGCTCAATGTCGCAGAGCATCTAAAACACTAAACACGTTTTCTTTGACTAACGTTCAGTTTGATCAGCCAAAATTCCAACATCCAGGTTCACATCCGCTCACTTTGCCCTTTGATTTACACGACAGCACTGTTTTTTTCCCCAAATCTCCCACGGAGGCCGTGGGTTCTTTTCTAGTCTATATTAAGCTTATAAAATTGCAAGAAATCCCACAATAGGTTTATGGACTCGAAAACTGCTGAATGGATCCATCTGAAATTTGGCACACAACTTTGTTGCATATGGATATGTGTTGCTATGTACATTAACCCGAAAACATTTACTATCTTTTACATTATTCTACAAATGCGGTAATAATTGAATAATAAACTCGCGAGCCTGCTTGATCCGAATTGTACGTTCGATAGTATGACGCGTTCAAAACACGTTTTCTTTGAGTGACATCCCGTGGCAAATGTCCGCGAGACTACTACTCAAGGGCGGGGCTCCTCAGCCACTCCAGAAGATGCCATCCCAAAATCTAGAGCTACACCATCGTCTCTCGAGACGTACGGATGCCGACAATAACGACAACGACATTCAGTTTAATCAACCACACAATCAACATAGAGATAGAGGTGCGCACGCTTTGCCATACAGGGCAGGGCAGTGTTGGTAAAAGAAAAAAAAAAAGAAAATTCCACGAAGGTCGTGGGTTCTCTTCTGGTTCACTAATATTCAGTTCAGTCAACCAAAATATCAACATGGAGGTGAGCACACTTGCCACACACTTTAAGTGGAAGGGCCCCACGAATGCCGCGGGTTCTCCTCTAGTTCATGATGCATTTCTTCAAAGTCGCTGATGTGGCAATCATTAACATTGCATTAACAGGTTTATGTAACATCCTATTTCAACTGAACATTTACAGAACTTTTTGCAAGACCTGTCCAGCAGAGACACACAGCAAAAGAGTTAAATAATTCTCTTTCACCATTGGCGTGTCCTCATATTATGTAAAGTAAAAGTACCATCCCTTGACCCCAAGAAGAGACATTGGCTTGGTCATTTCAGACCGCGTCGCCGCAGTGCAGCGCCACTATTTGTTGTGAATCTTCGCGTATTCACCAACCACAGAGTGACCACACAAAAACTCTTAGCGGACCAGTTAACTCAATGGATTGCATGGAGATGAATCGACAAAGCAATGCAGACATGATTCTCATTATGGTTTGGACATATTTACAATCGGCCACAAACATCATCATATTAATACTGAGCATCAATATTACAACATTTCAGGACATGGACATGACATGTGATAACTCATTCTCTTTGACAGGACTTACGTTGATGATTAATATAAATAATCACAATAATCATATTTTTTTTAAAACCAATTCCTCAAAGTGAAACAACTTTTGGCCAGGGGAAACAACTTTTGGCCAGGGGAAACAACTTTTGGCCAAGGGAAGAAACTCTTGGCCAAGGGAAACAAGTAGGTCCCATAACACCCGCAAAAATAATCACGAATATGAAGCTTCGACTAAATTCTGAAATTTTCTTTAAAGAAAAAAAAAAATCCAACCAAAGGCGCATTTCTGAAAGATTGTTTAGAGTACGGTTATCAAGGCTTCACTTTCCACCTGTTTGCCAGCTCTATCTTTGACATGCACGAGTTATCGCCCCGCCACGGGCCGAGAATAGAAGCTCTCACTGCCTGGGGAGACCTGAGCTTACGTCTGAGTTTCTCGCCCCTGCCTCTGCCACGCGCGCACGTGAGTAGGGACTTTCGAGTCCACTTATTGTCAAGCCAGGAGAAAATCGCATAAAGTGTTAAAGCTTGACGATAAGGGAAGTGGATGATTAGATCCCGGGCGGGGGTGGGGAAAACAAAAAATGACAAGAAAGAAGCAGGGAGTTTGTTTGTTTGTTTCTTTGTTTGTTTGTTTGTGTTGGGGTTTAACTGCACACCAGCACAATCACGGCTATATTACGCCAAACACGGTAAGATACGTTTACATGTCAAGAAGAAGAGAGGAAAGAGAGCGGGACAGAAGATAGGAGCAAGGAGAG
>JBCAUA010021106.1:0-26948 GCA_038406235.1 Peronia verruculata | reverse complement strand
GGGTTCTTAGAGGGGTAAATTATAGAGGAAAAATTCCGTTTCGCAGCAAGGGCGGGTTCTTAGGCAGACCGGGCTCTTAGGCGGAGGGTTCTTTGGCGGAGACCACTGTATCTCAAAGTTATGAAACTCATATTTATTTTTTCTTTTTACATTTAAACTAACACATACAATCTTCAACAACTTAACAGGCCATGACTGTGTTCCACATGGAGGAGTGGAATTATCCTGCAAGTACCATAGGTCTGGTCTTATTGAAAGCTCTTGCATTTTACCTTTCTATACTGAAACTGTCAAGATTTTTTAAAAAACAAAATACACCCACACAGACAGAATTTCCTTGGATATGTAAAATGAACACTGAACCATGTAGTGTTTCCTATACACAGTATCAAACTTGAGAATATCATTTAAACAGCATTTGCCGTGAACTAAGGTAATTAATCTTATAAATATTAGATTGACCAAAGACCACAAAACCTGATAATGTAAACTAACACATCAATATTGTACTGTTTACAATTCATTATATGACAGATGTTTAGCAAAATCAACCTCTTTTAATTCATCCAGGCGAGCATGATCTGGTCTATCTGGATGTACATTGCTTTCCTTTGTACTTTTCATGCCTGGGAAGATCCAACCTTCTTTAGATCGCCACAGAGCTTTGTCTGCAGCTTCGTGATCTTTCCTCTCTTGTTCCAGATTTACAGGGCAGAACATGGCTGACATGAATTCATCATTGAAGGCATACCTGTGATAAAAAAATATTACTTAGGAGGAATTGTTGCTAAAAGATACTACATTTCTATTGCCATAATTTAAAATCAAATAAAATTTTGATCTTAAAACTCAGATTTCTATCTCCAAAACAGACATAATTCTTATAAAATCTAACCAATTATGATAATTTTATTCTGTCAAATTAGAACATAAAGTGAACTCACTGTGCCTTAGGGTCTTGTTCCTTTAAGTATTGTCTTAATTTCTCTCGGGCTAACTCTGTGCTGTTCAGATACTGACTGCTGTAATTATAAGCTGGGCCATCCTCTACGCTGATATGAGGTTTCTTTGACTTCTCCCTCTCAAGATGACACATTTCACTCATTGTTTGAACGTGATTCTGTAAAGAAGAGAGAAAAAAAGAGCATTTCATCAAAATTCTAGATCACAATGAACATATTCATTGATGTAGAATGAGACTGGAAGCAGCAGTTCTCCATGAGCATCACAGTGACAGAGCACTAGACAACAGGCCTACTACAGGTTAAAACAAGCATATCAAGCCAACCATGAAAGGTTATCATATTGGCAGAGACCATCACTATCAAGTTATACATTTCTGTGTTATTTGTTTTTCTTGAATTGTTTTGCTAGTTGCCGGTCTGACAGTTTTATTATATTTTTATAAAATGAAAGGTTATCATATTATTATCTGTTTTCTTCTCTTCTTTCATTTTATTTGAAAAAAAGAAAACATGTAAAATTGTTCTGAACATTGTCCTAACACATAAATCTTTACACATATTTTTCCTTTCACTATCTAGACAGCTTCATTTTTCCACCCCTAGCTAAATCTCACTACTCGTATGTCTCAAGATCATCTACACTAACAATTTTACTTAAACATCATTTGTGGTAGATGGAATTTATGCGATAGAAAGGGATGATAGAAGTCAATATCAAAACTACTATGACTCACTATGTTGGCCCTTTTGTAGTTCTGTCTCTTTCTGCCCTGCTTCAATTTCTCTTCATAAGAATAATTAAAGTTGTCAAGTGGTGTCCAGTTTCGGCTTGGCTCTGGTCTATAGGGCCGAATTTCTGGTGACATTTCAGATGCTTCTTCTACCTGCTGTTCTTTCGGGCGTAGCTCTGAAAACATACACACACCAAAACTGAAAACATAACCTTGATCTTTCATCTTTTCTAATATCAAATTTCACTAATGTTAAAGATACTGGAGCACCTAATCTCAGAAGATTTTGATAAATAAATTCAAGTCACATTTTAAGAGGATTTTGAATGAGAAAAATGCTCATGACAAATGGCTCACAAATAATAATATGGTCAAAAGTTACATCAATATTTAGTTGTGTTGCTAAATGACAAAGTCAACACCAACCTTCAAAGTCTTTCTGAGTAAATGGAACCCCAAATTCTCGGCTCATGCAGACAATCATCTCAGCTGTAGGGAACAATTCATTTTTCACTATATTTGTAATTCTGTCTGTTTTCACCATCTGTTGGAAAGAAAAAAAATGTGTTGAACAACTGAACAACATGTCATCTTTGTGAATAGTTTTCAGTTCTCAAACATTTTCTTTTAATGCCTAGAGTACTTTACAACAGAACTATTGATGCATAAAGCCGTAGCCACAGTGTATCTGTGTCTGTGTCTAACACTCGCACTGCAGCACAGGTGGGTATAACAATTAATGCGAAATGACATGCTAGCTGGCCACGTGGTCAGACCTAGACACACTGCAGCCTGTGGCAATGAAATGAGTTTGGTCTATAACATTATGCTGCTGCAGTGTGAGAGCTAGACACAGACACAGATGCACTGTAGCCCAGGTCTAAGGATGGCAGATGTTAAGCCATAGCATAACTGATGGTAAAGTGATGAACCACTGTGTCAGAAAACAAAGAAAACCTTGCGAAGGGTGAAAAAATTACTACAATCTGTAAACATCCAAAGACTTAAAAAAACAGAAAGAAAAGTGAAAACTGAAATGTACCAAAACACAGTCATTCTGAGAGAAAAGCTGATGTTAACTTCCACCTAATGGATATATCTAGTAAATTATAAAGAACAAAACGTTGTATATATAGTTATTTGACTCTCACTGGTTAAAAAATGCAGCAGGTGGCATTAAAAATAGTTTCCCTGATTAAAAGGAATCTTCTGATTCATATTCTAAGATACACTGTCATGTTGGATCTGAAGTGCTAAGAAACCTAATCCTCTTTCCCATCCATATCTTTCACTGGTTTTCCTTATCTATGTTCTCAGAATGGATATATGATATATTTTGAACAAAAAAAAGTAAGCATAATTGGGACTATTTTATTCAATTTCATGTTATGCATCAGCATATGCATCTTTTCTCTTACATGGTAAAATTACTGCTGAGTCATGGTTTCTAAAGCAACAAAAATGGGAGATTTTGAGATGGTAGGCACCTGATCAATTCTAATGAGTGCATCATAGCAAGGCCGGAAGACCATGTCCCTGATGTAGAGCAATGACTGGCAGACAATCACTGAAAGCGGTTCATGCAGTTTAATACGACACAGGTCAACATCTAGTGGACCATACAGACGTCTACTGAAGCTAAGATCAGAGTTGTACATAACACGAACATCTGCAAGAAAATTATTTCAAGAATTATAATATATATAATATTATATTATAATCTTTCAACAGGACTTATCTCTTTCCCCGTGTGGGAAAAATACAAAAAGAAAAAATCAATCTTTGGTTTCTCACTCAACAGAGTACAATAGTCTCCACACAAAAACCCACCATCTAAGAGCTAGCCCTTACAGGAGTCTGCCTGTGAACAAAACAAATTTTTTTCACTCCGAATTATCTCCTCAGGAACTGACTTCCAAATAAAAAATCTGCCAGAGAGCGTCAGTGGCCAGCCAGACATGGAAGTACTCACAGTGCAATATCAGTCAGGTTGTTGATCTGTGAGAAATGCAGTTCTGGGTGTGCAATGAAGAGCGGATGGACAGAACAGAAAGAAAGGGGAGAAGGAGTGATGGGAAGTGTGTGTAATTAGACACATGCAAATTAGCCTAAGACTATTTCTTTGTTCACCACATAGGGACAGTGCCTGATTGATTCTTCTGAATATGAGTGGAGGAATAACTTTAATCTTCTGACTAGTCTGCTGTTTTCCTACCTTGGCCAGTCTAGCTAGCATTAAACACTTGAGTCACTTTCAAATCATTTTTCCTTGTAATCTGTGGAGTAACTAGCCATGTCATGGCTTCATTCAACAATGATACTATTAGGTAGAAACTCACTTGACCTTAGAAAGAAGCTGGACAATTTTGAGAAAATTATAAAGAGGGCAAGAACCATTTGGTCCAATTACACCATACACATATATAATGGAGAAAGCTGTTCAGATTCACATAGAAACAAATCTGTTTAAGTTAATGTAACATGCAGTTAATGTAACAGTTAACACAGTGGTCAGGTGAGCTACACAACCTTTCCATCTGTCTAAGAACCCACATTTTTCATCTCCCAGTTTGGGCAGTCACAATTGTATCATTTTCAAACGCCAACACTATGCTGGTCCTGCCCTCACTTCCTTAATCTAATTGTGGTATTTATGAAATGAACCATACAGAGCCTTAGTTTTGCCACTGTATGCCAACAAATCATATACAGCTTCAATTAGTAATTTCATACCTGAATTTTCCATCTGAGGTAGAGCCTCCCACAGGATTGCAATTGATCCATCTCGTAGACCTTCCAATACAAAGATGTGCTTTTCTCCATCTAAAACATGAAAACCTGTCACTATGTCCAGATCTAAACTGCACTGTTGAACTCTGAGGGTAGAAATTTTAAACATTAAATGACAACTTTCTTCAGTAATCTGCTCTCTCCAAAAAAAGACAATATTAGAAGTCAGCAGGGATATGCATTCTATGACACAAGTTAAAATAATTAGATTACAGAAAGCTCTTTATGAAGTAAATGGTGGGTCTTTTTGTTGCCCTCTGCTGAACTACTCATTATTTACCCTTTATCTGCCCTATTTCTGAGAAATGGAAACCCCACAGATTGAAAATACATGTTTAGAACTTATTTCTGAAGCAGAGATTTCAAATATGGTCAAAAGATGCTATGATTCAAAGGCATGTAAGAATCTTCAAAGTCAAATACACACTTTATATAGTGATAACAATGTTGTGGAAACTGTGGTAGATCAGATATAGTATTTTTCATTTAAATCTGAAGTTAAACAGTTTCATGTTTTGCATCTCAGGGGTATGTTGCTATGAACTATAAAATTATTCATTTAATTTAAAAATTATATTTATATTGATTGGTTATTTTCACACTGGTAAAAATATTATCTTCATTAGCGATAAAGGCCAATTAAAAATGCAAAGATTCTTTGCTTTGTTTGTGTTGGGGTTCAACGGCACATCAGCACGATCTTGGCTATATTGTGCCAAACACTGTAAGATGCATTTACAAGACAAAAAGGCTGATCAAGTAGGAAAGAGCGGGACATAAGACAGGAGCAAGGAGAAAGAAGAGGTATCACTGCTGGAACATTAAGAATGGCATTCCATGGCAGACATCCCTCCAACAGCAGGCTTTCACTGCCTGCAGGTGAGAGCAGAGAACCTACTTATATAACCTGAGCACCCACGAAGGTGAAAAATGCAAAGATAATGCTAGAGGTAAAAAATCAGTATATAAATGACTTAAAATGTGGCTTACAATGACAGCTTGTAAGTTGACAAAGCTGCATCTATGACATGTTGTGGCATGGTATCCAAACCTAGAGCCTTGGCATTGAAGCCCATCACAAGTGTCTGCATTTTATGCAACATATCCAGGTTGTGGTAATCAAATATGAAGATAATACGGTTAAAGGGGCACTGAGGAGATCAGGAGGGAACAACATTTTAACAATATTATGGCTATAAATATACATCATGACAGTTTATCACATAGCAGACCAATCACATGCAGATCAAAGACATTATATTGTTGCTGTCGGGCTCTAACCATGAAAATGCAAAACAGGCAACTTTACAGGAGAAGAAAAAAAAACTGTTTTGTGTTTGCCACAAGTTGTTCCAGAACCTTGTTATTTTGTTTTTCAGTAAAAATATGAGTACCTGATAGACAGTGGTAATAAAATTTGATAGAGGCATATTGATGACTTTGAAGTGCAGATACATGGTGAGCACTCGTCTTTCTGTCAAACAGTTTCACAGTATACCTGCGCGCGATGCAGATATGCGATGTGCTGGTCAGTTGTAGATCCACTTTATGCCGTAACTAGCTAGATGCACAGTTCGCGGGACCGGTATCAAAGCCATGTTGTCATGTTTCTGAGTAGGTTTACACAGCAACATTATGCTAACAATGTTGGTGACTGCTTGATCTGGTTTAACGTCTAGACTGATTTTTATCACAGCAATGCAGTCCAGTACACTACAAAAATCTTAAAACAATAAATGCCTGATATTCTCTTTATACTATTTTCTTATTATCTTCTTTTTTTTTTTTTTTTTATAAATTATGTTATTGTCAGTTTTTGTTTAGTTTATTGTTGAATTATCATGTTTTCATTATGACCAATCCTGACCATCTTTGTTGTTTCTTTTCTTTTTTTTTTTTTTTTTAAATTCCGTACACTTTGTTGTTATCTTAAAATAAAAAGTCTCAAAGCACTGTTTTAACAAACTCTCTGGTTTGAATTAAACCCAGTAGGAAGGAAGGCTTTTAGCTGCATGTGTTATTTAGTAGTGTTTGGTGTTTGAGCACAGTCACACTGGCATGGATATTTATAATAACTGCCGAAAATTTAAAAAGCCCTTTAAATTACCTAAGACGAATTTGTCAGCTTCATGAACACGTTATTAGTTTCAATTCACCTTCGCAGAATATTTCATAACCCTCCCATAACTGAATTTAAAAGAGGAGAAAAAAAATGAAATTTTGTCAGTATATGCAGCTAGGTTCTGAAAAGTTATGGGCAGTAATCAAACTTATAGGTGAAATTTAACTGATGAGTTAACTTACAGAGAAAAAAAAAAGACAAAGAAACAAAAAAAAAATAAATGACAGCCATTTAATGTGGCATAACTAATTACACACACAGCCATCTGAATCTATTTTCAAAAGTTCAGGATATATGCCTTAAAATTCAGTGTAGGATTTTATTGTTTTGTTAAGTGATTGATAAGCTGGATTTAAGTCTGATAGGAAATTATAAATAGCACCCACGTCATACTTTTCAGAAAGTTTGGAACAGTGTTGAGATCTACTGCTAGTGGTTTTTTAATTGTACAGAGTGCTAACTTATTGAACTGTGTAATCTTTCACTTGTACCTTGCCTTATATACATTTTACTATGAAGGGCAAAAGAAAGAAACATCTGGGCTGACACGTGGCCAGGGATAACATCTAATGTATAATGAGATGCAGGTTGTTATAGGTGTATGTTTCACTGTAGGAACAAAGAGGGGTCAGTAAAGGATAGAAAAAAGGAGAGGAAAATGTGGCAAGGTAGAGCTGTTGAAAATAAGAGAGAACACTTGACCGAAGAGAGTTTTTGAACAGTCCAATATGTCAAAGGTCTGGAAGTTGTGCAACCTCAGTAGGTGACTGGCAGACAGAAACTATGTAACAGGCATGACGAGAGAAACTTCCCACTAGACTAGCAGATTCTTACACAGTAAATGATTAACGTGTAACAATCTTGTAGTGTGGCATCTGATTAAATTATTAATGAAATGAATTATGCAGAGACTAAATATCTTTAACTCAGTCATACCATTTTTTCATCGTGGATCAGAACAATTATGGTAAACACAAAATGAACAGCAATAAGGTACCACTAGCTGATCACCTCCCCTTGTGCAGATACATGGTTAGCACAGGTGGTCAACTGTGATTAGATCACAGTGCAAATTCAGGTGCTTCTAATTATTATTTTCATGAGATATTTACACATACTATATAACATAAGGTGCACTACAATTAGAGAAAAAAAAAACGATCTGACCTAATTTAGCAGTTACATGGTTAGAGCCCGGCAGTGAGGATATATGAAGTAAAAATGTCTCATACTTCTGACGATCATTCATATCTAAAGATATAGATGTGATTTCTGAAATGTAATTGCTAAAGTTTCCTATATGGAAAAGGATACTGAGAAAAAATCTCAGGACGAAAGAAATGCTGAAATATTAACAACAATTATTAACAATAATTAAAAGCAGAACATCATGCAGCAGTTTTCATTGTTATTTGTAATGCTGCAGTTATCATTTCAGCCTAATGATAATAATACTACGTTTGTACAATATGAAATTAAGATAGCATTGCATCATTGAGTGATAATATTGGTAAGCACTTATATCTATACAAAAACTGCTCTGAGAGACAGATTAATTCCTGTCCCTGGAAACTACCCACCTCTGTGGATGTTGGAATGACTTTCTTGGCTGCCAGTTTTGCTGGTGTGATGAGGGGATGTGCCAGTTCTATTTTGACTTTCAACATGGCTGTGTCTTCCACATAGTGGCCTGCGCTAAGAGGGCGCTCAGCTGCAAAGAGGAATCCTTTATTTATCTACAGATGCTATTGAAGATATTCCTGCTCAATACCTTTGTTGACTGACATGTCATCCCTATAAGTCAGCAGTCTTTACGTTAAAATCAACCTTTGCAGCAGCAAAATGTTTTGCATAGAGAAAAGATTACTGACTTTATGTGCACAATGACATCAGTATCAAAGCACAAACCTGTGACTGATTGAAAAAAAGAAATCTTTGGATTAAACTGCTTTCAAATTTCATAAGGGTTAAAATGCTATACTGATAAAAGTTAAAGGCAAATTAAGGGCAAAAGATTTGATGTTCTTAAACGCTGTAAAAGTGCTACATACTGGGCCCATCCACAGCTCCTGCCACTCCCATCAGACGTCCACTTGTTCTTTGATCAGAGCTCAAGATATCAGGAATGGGGCAATTATGTATGGGAATTTTCAGCTCTAAGAAATGATGACCTAGAAGAAGCTCAGACCAGTCCACTTTAGCTATTCCATAGGGGTCCCATGGTTTGTCCCTTTTCTTGAATGGGTTGTGAAGGGTGCGCCGACCTAAGAATAAATGAAATGTTTATGCTCACATGAAGACAAAATGCAACTGATAATTTGTATAAAGTATAACTTCTGTTTTAACATGCCCACTTCAAAGCATTACCCAAAAAAAGAAAAAAAGAAAAAACTAATTCAAAACACTTTATTCTTAGATTTCTTTCATCTAAACAGTTTGTGTTACAGATATTTACAAACTGACTCTAATATAAAAAAAAGATCTATTTTTAAATTTTTTTTATCAAAAACAGAAATCACACTTTTGTAATATTACATGGAAAGCATCCAAAAATCTTACTCAGACAGATTACTATCCAAGTCTTAAATTCTAAAATCTTCATTCTCAATATATATATCTATCTTTTTTCTCCCAGCACTGCTTCATTTGTGAAAGGTATGCAGACAAAAAGACCATCTATTCATCCTTAGAAATGAGGAAAATATTCAGAGCACAGAGCAGACAAAGATTTCAAGGTATTCAGTATTTCTTTTGCTTTTCAACCTCCAGCGGGATGTTATCTCAAAGATTTCAAGATAAAGATGACAGATGTAATTTAACAACTCAAAACTCACTTTCCACAGTTCCCACATTGGCAATTTTTTCATCTTCCAAGTCATCCCCAAAGAGTGTAGCTTTCAACTCAACCTCCTCAGGCTTGCGATCTCTGTCATGCACCTCAATCTCCATTGGTGGTCCATTTAGGTATTCTCGCAATTCTGAGGGCTCCATGGTCCCTAGAACAAAACCTCTATTATGTAAATAGTGCAATATAGTCACCAAAAAAAACCCCGACAAAAATGAATGTAATGATCCAAACTCAAAAAAGGAAAATGCAAGTTACAACAAAACGTTCTGGAATGCCTTTTAACATTATATTTCCATCTTGGAGGGTCTTATCTATTCTTCGAGGAATTTTGTTTCTTTCCTCTGTTTTTTTTTTTTCATAAATCTATCCTAAATGTATTATAATACAAGGAGAACATTTCAGTTATCAAGATATCTTTACTCCTAATGAATGTTGTGTTCTGAAACATACTAGGCTGATATTTAGATCTATGATGATGTAATCCTGTATTTTGATCAATTTGTGTGTATCTCTCAGCCATGGCTCTTAAAATCCAACCCTCAGATCTCAGCAGTGAGAGAAAAAGTAAATATTATCTTTTTAAAAAAAGAGAAAAATAAATTCTGTGTAGTTTTCTTACTTTAAACAGAATGAAAATAATAAAGCAATCTAAAATTAACTATTAGTGAGCCCAGACACTCAATAAAATTCAATGATATTCAGCACTATTCACTATTCAGTGTGATTCTACTTTGAATTTGTACTGAAATTGAATAAATATGCACATATCAAGCAAGCCCACAAAAAACACTTAGCAGCTTACCTAGTAAAACAACATTAGTGTCCTCCCAGTAGATGTTCTTGTCATGTTCTTTCCCTGGTGTCACATGCTCAGGTTCCTTAAAAAACTTGTACTTGCAGTAAACAGGTTCACATCTGATCAGGAGGGATGTTAAACATAATATTTCAATTTTCTTTTGTCACCAGTGTGATATAACTGAGCTTTAACTTCTTATCTCATCCAGTTTTCTGTTTATCTTCCAGTTGCTTTGTTTTTGTTTCAGCTGAATCTATAAATGTCACTTTCTAAACAATGTTTTAGTATTGTGAATATTTAATAAAGGTAAGAAACAATAGCAGTGTAAAGGCTGACAAACTATTTGCTGCAAAAAGCAATAAATATTTAAGAACCCTTTATATGCAAACACTACTTAATTCAATAGTAGTCAAAATTGTTTCCTGAAAAAGCAAAATTCAAGTCATATTACATATAACATTAATCTTTGAGCTTATGAATAAACTTTTTGCCTTTGAGGACTGAATCAACTTTTTGTTGAGCTATTATTGCTCTTACTTGAGTCTAAGGTCTGTATAAGACATAGGCGTGGCTGGCAGGCATGTGGCATTCTGAATGCTGATCACCATAGGATTCAGTTCTGCCTTTTGTGAAGGTGAGAGAAGAGAGCAGTTGACGGAGACTCCAAGAAACATGTCCTCAATGCCAGGGATGGGCTGCTCCAAGCGGCTGGTCACAATTTTCTGGTCTGTAAACCATAGCAGTGTAACAGATCACAAGAAAAAGAATAACAATCTGAATCAGCAGATATCAAAGTAGCTGGGGATGATATTAATCAATGAGGGAAAAGTGAAGGATCATTTCACATTTTTCAGGAGCTCATTTCTAGGGTCATGTCTGTCTAGAAAAAATTCCCTTCTGGTGTCACTGACTGTAGTGGTCAGTACTGCTTCCACTGACTTCTATGATGGCAGTCTGGCTATGGTGCAAATCAAAGTAGCTGGGGATTACATTAATCAATTAAAGAAAAGAGAAGCATCATTTCACCAATTTTTCAGGAGCTCATTTCTAAGGTCATGTCTGTCTAGGAGAATTACCCTAGTGACTGGTGTCACTAACTGCAATGTCTAGTGACTCACACAGGTGATAGTTAGTATAGAGTACCATGAGGGAAATACCATTATCAAATACATTTGTCAAGTTTAGAATGAAAGTAATAACCAAGGCAGCAGGAATACTCCATGTAATTTGCAATCATCTAGAGAAAACAAGAATGAAACCCCATTATCATTCTAAATTTATTAAAATTTGGTTAAGGACTTCCGTCCCTTAATAGTTCAGGAAATTCAAGACATAAAAATGATACAAGCAATTTTTTCACTCTTTAGAGTCTCTACAAACCCTAATGATCAAATAGCAATAGCAAGGTGAAACTTTCTCTTTATAAATAAAAGGAAGCACTGATAAATGAGTAAGTGGCATGACATATTTTTATCACTTACACATTTCAAAAACATTTATGCTAGAACACAGTTAGAACACTGTTAGAATATTCATACAATTTTCATCCTCTGCCCATGCAAGCTATCAGATTTTTTTCGTTCATAAATAAGTCATCTTATATACATCCTGGCATTCAATTAAACTTGACAATGTTCAATTAAATAAAACTCATATAATTCATACTACTTTACTATCATCTCCATTTTATCCTTTATGAGAGATTTAATGTTAAATACGAATAAAAAGAGCCAATCACATTATTTTCAAATTTAAATCTTAAGAAGAAAAAATCAAATCTATAAAACAAATTAGTGAAGAAAAGATTTTCAACAAATCTTGGATACCACCATGAAACCAGAAATATAGCCGACATGTCTGTCAACACATATTCTGGAGAACCAATAAAGATAAAACATACCGCCAAAGAGCAGAGACAGTCTCAGAGGAATCATGCAGACACCATTCTTTCTGATATTCTCAGCCTGGAGTTTTGCTTGCTCAGCTAACTGTTTCCTGAGATCTCTGTCTTCTTTACTGCTAGCCTTAGATTTCTCTGTATAAAGCAAAATCAAAGAAAGATTGCTCTTGAAAAACATCGTTAACATTACTGGAAATTTAGGCAGATTTAAATTGTTAGTTTATGTTTTCCAGTCCTTGATCATAAAATGAATGCTGGGCTGCAGTCCTAGAGCAAGGCAAATGTTGATGGTATAAGACAGTTTTTCTTTGTTTTAATTCTCAGCTCTCCAACCCCATTAAAACCATTAGGACAGCACCACGTTTCAGCCAAAAGTAAATGGAGTGAATTTCATATTTATAAGACTTTTTTAAACCTATATCTGTGCTGGGTTTTCAATGGCTCCGTTCTTCTAAACCATAAGACAAGATTAGCCATATGAAATAGATAAATAAATGAAAACAATTTTATTCATAATGGCACAAATTTCTAAGTTGTGAACAAATGTCTACAGACATTTTAACTGTATCATTTTTTAGCTACAGGTATGGTCTTTTTTTAGCTCAGTGATTTTTTAAAATAACTTGATATCTGTGATGAGGACCATCATGTTATGGGATTAGAAAATTACAACAAGAAAATATATATCTGTGTGATATTTTATCAGAAGCAAAAGTTAATGAAAATATATTTGTGAAGAGGCCCTGCCCACAACATAGTCATAAAAAAAAAAAGAGGAATAGGGAGACAATTTTTATATAACAGATATTATTCTCCATTGACTAGCCTTGAGAAAAGACTGACGGACACTGCGAAGAAAAGGGTCAATAGGAAATACTTATCAGGGGCCAACTGACAAACATAGAGGCTATTCACTAGAAGAGTGCTGTTGATCAATCTTTCTTGCTTTTTCTAAGGCTCAAACTTTCCTCTAGATTAAAATTGTAGTGGAGCTGATTGTTGATAATTTTTGCCTTTCATTCATACTGGTATATACTAATCTTAGTTCAAGCTTGAAACATTTCAATAGGTGAGAAAGCATAATGATAAATTTGGTATAAAATAAAACATATCCATGTTTTTACAAGTTCTTTAATCTTCTCTACTCCTTAAAATCCCCTTTAAAAAAAATTTCTTTTCTTGATTTGTGAAGATTATCTAAATAAAGCATTGATTAAAACTTGTTTCATTTTTGACTGTTTTGTTTTCTTCAGAAAGTAACCATTAAACTGGCCATTTGAGACCACATATCATGTTTTCTTTATTAAATGTAAAGTAGTAATGAAAACATTCAACTGCTTATATACATGCACATTGTAATAATTTCTTGTTTCTCTGTTCCAAAAGTAACCGCAAAAACAATATAAAATAAAGCTATAATCCATATAATTTAACTTTTTGCTGCTTCATAACACTGAATGCCACCAATGTCTAGCTATGAAAGATAACTGAAATTGCTTTCCTTCAATAAAATAACATAAAACAAAGAATGACAAAAATGGAAGTTAACGTAATGGTGACTCTAACAATTCCTTATAACAGAAAATTTGTGTGATATTATAAAGAAAATGACTAAGCTAATGGTTATTATTTTACAAAAAGAAGAACAACTGTTGTAGAGAACCAAAACTTACAAAGATCTACTTCAGCAACCAAAAGGTAAGGTAAGTTTAATTTTGAATTTCCTTGCGGAGTAAGCCGTGACCATGATTATCGTACAAGCCTGAAGTTCAACTTTCCTAATCTTTTACGATGTATTTTAAGTATTTACGCTTTAAACCACTGTGTCTGCCATGGAACAAACTTTCAAAATTTAGCCTTGCATTTCCACAGGCCTGACCTTGTGCCTTGTGACTTACAATCCCATACTGAAAGGTGCACTTGCAGCAAAGATTGCTCTTACATCCAAAATCTCCTCAGGAAATCAGTTCAAATTTCACTGGTTATGCATTACAAAGTGGGCGCCATATCTTTGCTTATGGAAAAAATTTGTACATGAACCATCAATGAGAATAACTGGAAAATTTCATGTGAATAAGATAAGCATTCTATGAGATAAAAAGCAACTTGCACTTGTTATTCATCTTCATACTAACAAGAGGATGGATTCCAGTGATAGTATTGTGTATCCACCTGTAGGAATGTTTTTTTTTTTCAGAAGCATGTGCAGTTTTTGATATATGTAATTATTTTGTCAATTTCTCTTTGTGTAACATCAGTCTCATTTTTTATATTTTTGTCAGTATTTTCTGCTTTTTTTTTTCTAAAGTGAAAAACATTAAGGAAGTTTCATAAACATAATTCTCTTCCAATATAAAGTAAACAAAAGCTTAGATTTTTTTTTTTTTCAGAACCAAAGGCAATCCCACACAAAAAAAGTTATGAAAAAAAAGTGTACAAATATATATGTAAGTTTGAGTAAATAACAATGTTCAACAGCTGTTAGGAATCAACATGAAATATCTAAGTTGTTAAAAATAGAGATAAAGCAGATCTGAAACCGAAACATAGCTTGCTCCAAATTATAATATAGCATGGGGGTCCATATTGTTGGTATACACCTACTTTTCAAGTTTCCTGTGATAGAGAAAATGAAAGATGACCCATATAAATGTTGGTACATGTATTTAAAAATAAATGGTCTGTCCACAGTCACACAAATATGACAGAGGACAGAGATAAAAAGTACTACTATTGTTACATGTTTCACAATGCCAAACCTATCTAATGATACATGTTAGCATTTTGTTTGCTTTATGACTTAAACTACTTAAAGGATCTTCTTCATAACATGCCAAAATAGAAAAAAAAAAAAAGCAGTGAACTGTAATATCCATTGTTTCAACTTCACCACATATGCTCAGATAAGGAAATGAAAATGTGGTGGTGGTATATTTGATTTTTATTTTCAAAATGTAGAATGTCTCTCAGCAAAATATGTGATACAGTATACGGGGGATGAATAGAAATTTGGGCTTGTGAGCAACCAGTTTCTAAGCAAATCTTATGAAAAACTGCTTCACTCACATGTCTTTGCTCTAAAAATTGTCTTGCGCCCTGGGCAAATGAGCCGCAAGTCGCATCAGGTGAGTTCAAGTCACAGCCGTTTTCTACTGTTTTTCACTATTGTCCCACTATGATACCAAAATACTTTTTTTTTTTTTTTTCAGATCAAAAAAAGGTTAGACGTTTTGTGAAAAAAAAAAAAAAAAAATTTAGTTTCTTAGAAAGTAGTTAAAAACGACCAAAACCAGCAGTATATCTTTGTTGCCCAGGGCGCTTCCGACTCATTTGCCCTGGTTGCAAGACAATAGTGTATTTCCACTTCAATTTACTATTATCTAAATATAAATGACTCTCTAAATTACACCAGGCAGTATCGTGTTGATGAAGCTGGAAGGTTCTGAGCAAATTCAAGCATTCTGACACTTTCTGTTTTATAAGGGCAATTCAATATTAAACTACCTAACTGTAATTTTACCATGTTTTAACAAGCAGGCCTCAGTTCACATACATATATGCAGCTGACTGGCTTTGATGATAAATCATTACAGCCGGGAAAGAATAAACTACTTCTGTATTAAAATATAAAACTGTAGTTTTACCATGTTTTAACAAGTAAGCTTAAATAAATAAATATGCAACTTACTGGCTGTGATGTTACATAATTACAGGATGAATGGCAACCTTGTTGATCTAAAATGACCAGGCTCAAATCATCTTAATTTTGTTTTACTATCAACTGTCATCAGTTTCTACATTACTGAATATTCACATTTGCACAGTGGCAGCAAAAATCTTCCTTTCTAACCCCCAGTCTGCCAGTATTCTACATCACATTGTAAATTAGGACTCACAACCTTTTATACTTTGGCCACACCCAAACGCCGAGGCAAATTGCATGCTGAGCAATTTGAATAATGGTTGTCGATGTCTGCTCCAGACTTGATGCCTAAAGAAGAAGACAATGCTCCAGAGGGATGTGTACATGACGCCAGTTTGTACAGCAATTTCATAAAGCTATCTGGTGACTAGGATGTCTTCAACTGTTTCAAATAACATAATTCAGTACTTACTATCAAACTGATCTACTGATCCTTGAGTTGGAGCCCGGGATTGTGCTGGTGACTTGGATCCGGGAGAGATACTACTTTCTTTCTCCTTTTTCCGACTATCTCCAGACTTCTTCTCTTTTGGTCCTGACCTTTCTTCGGGTCGCTCAGCTCCTGCCAGTTGACTCAGAAGATCGAATGACCTAAATGAAGACAAGAAAAAAGATTTTAAAGTTCCTTATAATGCAATTTAAAAAAGACAATCTAGTGTTCCATGTAAAATTTTAGTTCCATCACATTCTGTATCAATGAGTCATATATATTATCAAGAATATTGTCCCCTATTTTCTGATTAGTATCCTGGTTTCGGCAAAGGATCTTAAGATACTTCAATACACAAAATGCAGAAATATAAAAATTCAACTATATAAATCTGTATTTCAACATGAGCATGTAAATTTACTACATCTGTTTCTGATACAAATGTATGCATTTAATTATGTGATGTATTTGTTGTTCACTGTAAGGTCTTCAAAATACAACATGAAATTCTGGACATTCTCAAGTGAAAACATTACTGTTTAACAGAGTATAATAGCAATTACGAAATATTCAAAGTTCATAGGGGCAATTTTTGGTTTATATTGTTTCATTTAAAAAAAAAAGAGAGAGAGAGCTCTCAATCGTCCTTGTCATAGTAAAGAATGATTAAGGGTACAAGAGCATGCCAAGCAGCAGCAATGATTTGAAAGCTTATGAAAAGCATTTAGATTAGTGAAGATCTTGCTTACTTTCCATCTTTGGTGCTTTTGGCAGGGACAGCGACCAGAACTTTAGTGCTAGCAGAGGGGGTGATCTGACCAGACCTGCTTCGCCTACTCTCTGGTGCAGAGGTAGCTGCATTTTGGATGAAAAAGAGAGTTTACTAAGTTACAAGCTTCCGTACCCTGCACACAGCTAAGAGCTTGCTGCAAATTGTTCTACAGATACATGTATTTCATTCTTGAGCAAATGTTATCTGATAGCAGTGTAAGATTCTTATTTGGATTTAGATCAGATCTAGACCAAGGTGTGAGTATACAGAAATATTTAATGCCTACTGAAAAATTGTCTGTAATGCATTGACATTTTGATGGACTCCGGGGTGAGTATGTTTAAAGGCCAAGGTCGGCAGTGAAAGCCAAAATCCACATTTTTGGGTTGAACACTCTTTTACTACTATAAACATGTTGGAAGTGTGTTCCTCATTTACTCTAGGGTAGTTTTTCATGTAAAATCTTCATGGTTGCCATGGAAACGCATGAAAACTGCTGCCATTTTGAATTTTCTCCCTACTTTTCAACCCACATTTCTCATAAACCTTTGGTAACAAAACCACTAAATTTTGCAGAAACATTCTTTCGTTCAATATAAAGGTTTTGTCTGATCAGTGTTTGGATATAATGCAAAATGTATTTATTGTTTTTTTTGTTTTTTTTTAAATTCCACTATATAAAATATGCAAAATTTTCACATTTTTGACAAGAAAATAATTGTGAAAAAAAAACTTTCTCGAATTTTCGAAAAAGCATCAGATAAACTCTTTATCTTACATTGCTGCACATCTCCTGCAAGTTTCAAATGAATCCGATGGAGAGATTTTACAAAAGGTGTGTTTTATTGCCATAAAAACACATTTTGAGTATACTGCAGTTTTTGAAAAGTACAGTCAATGACAGTCTTTTTTCCCCATTTTTTTGTCTGTCTGAGGTGATTATTCCCTTCAGAATCCACCAAGAGCACAGCTAGGACTCCCCTCCAGTTCTTCCAGTTCTGTCTGCCTTCTGGCTCTTGATCTCTTCCTGAGAGTCTGTCTCTTTGTCAGTTTTTCTAACACTTACAACACGAAGACACATATCAGCAAAACATTCAGTATGGTATAGGTTAGGAGCAGAAACGACCTTGAATTGCGCTAGCTACATGCATCGAGCCAGTAGAGACAGCCAGTCTTCGCTCGCCGGCCAATGCATGGCCCGTGTGCACACAGGCCATACGTTATCAGTCCATAAATGGAAGTATAGTACATGTACTAAGAAGGGAGAATGTAATGTATAAGTTTCTCACGACCCTATGAAAATGAATAGGTGTTTGGGCATGGAAATTTACGTTGAGCAAAGGAAAGGTTACCATTGGCTGAGAGGAAAGAGGTCAGATTTTGTATCGATACTAAATCTGAAGGGTTCTAGCCAATGCAAAGTTGCTTGTCTGGGCTATGAAATGAGGGCATTTTGATAAAAAAATGAACAACTATGCACTTACCTCACTTGCAATAAAGGCAATTTTAGGTCCTCAAAATCAACTTTTGACCTCAAAGGGGTAGTGCAACATCAATTCGCTGTGTCATGTTTCTTTGTGTTTTTGTCTCAGATGAAATGTTACAGTTATTGTAAAAACCCACTGACATACAAATTAGAAGCCAATGGCTTCTTAAATTTGAGATTTTAACAATTAAAGACACGAGATCGTTTGGGCCCCTCTGGCTTTCCGTAAATGACCGTGAACCGGGCGTGACGTCATACCTTTCCAGAATGCACACCGACTCTATGCGTGGGCCTATACAGTAAGTAAACAATGCTGTATTGTGCGGCTAACGAATTGTCGGTCACAGGATAGTCGGGCGTTTCTAGGGCTCCTAGTTACTCTGATATTTCTCAAGTGTCACTTAAATTTTGGGTTTATCGCCTAGTTTGAAAACATCGCTATAATAAATATGCGGATCTCAATAGACATTCTTTCACAAGGTAATGGAGACCTTACCTAAAGACCTATTTACATGGTTCCGTTATTTGAAAGAGAGATGGAATCGACTATTTCATCTTTCAAATCAGGATTTGCTTCCATCCCACCATTTCAGTTCTCTGCCCAAAACCTCGATCTGGTTACACAGTTCCATTTGTGGAATTGGAACCTATTCACTTCAGTTTGTTTTTGTTTGTCTTATTATTATATTGCCTATGTTGCTGTCGTTTTTCATTGTATGAGGCCATCACAGAAAACATTTTGTAATGATGAGCGTCTATTTGGATTCTCGTTCCTTCTTATATGGTCAAGTATAAAATGCAAAAGAAGCTTTTTTAATATTTAGACATTTTGAAGTCATAGTCAAAGATGTAGATCTAGATATTTCCCAAAAATAATAAAAATTTACATTAAAAAAAAAAAAAAAAGTCAAATTCACAAAAGTAGTAATTTTAATAATAATTAAAAAAAAAAAAAAAAATACATAGCCCTGCTGAGGATCGAACCCGTTACAATAGTGACACGACTCAAGTCCACTCGGCCACACAGAACTATAACTTGTTTTATCAAGTCCTCACCAGGTCTGCAATCCAAAACGACACTGACCGTCAGTCATGTTTTCTGTCTTTTATTTCATACTTTTCTGGTGGATGATCAAAATTTAAGTTAAATAAAATAGTTCAATAGTTTTAGGATACTGTGGGAACTTTACAAAATACATGTATCAGATCACTCACGGAAAAGATTGGCTAGATGTAGATCTAGATCTGTAAAAATCAATACGAAACACACAGAGAGTACAATCTTCAATTGGGGATAATAATTAATCTCGTTTCCTTTCATCTTTGCTAGATCTACATTTATTGTAGACTGATATGAAAAAAGATCCAGGTAATTTGACGAGGGGAGATCTAGATCTAGATCTAATTCATAGCTATTAGATCTAGGGTCGTAGGCCAATCTCGCTCTATCGCCAATGTAGATCTAGTCTCGATCTAGATCTAGATCCAGCTAGATGCGACATTCACAACCTTCAATTGCTGCAAATATTGATTATTTATGATAGGATAGAGAATTTGAATCTACAAGGCTCTTCTTGAAACCCGTCAAGAAATCTTTCTTCTCCATCGATCTTCTTTCTCTGGTGCAACAACTGAATGAAAAATAGGAAATGCCCTATACCAGTTGAAATAGAAAGAAATATCGGACTGTAAGGTGTTCTAATGTGAGCCCTCACTGTGTCACTCCAAAGCCAAGGCAGAGTCAAAACAAACACCGTGAGAATCAAACCGATAGGGCCTATGGCTTGGCAGCCTCGCAATACAGAGATGCGAGGAAAGTTGTGACGTCACATGGTAATGGCATAGAGAGCGGGCGAAAAGAACCGCAGAACCGCAAGCTGTCTTATTTTGCAAAATAAACACGTTAATGGTGATGTTTCCTCAAAAATAACACCGCCAACGTGTTTTTGGCTACTAAAAGTTTATTATTTTACAAGAAATAGCATAGGCAGTCCGTGACGTTGCACTACCCCTTCAAAATACATTCTATACTATCAATAAGAGGTTGAAGAAAAAAAATATCGCTAGAATGCAAAATCGACAACTTTAACCCTCAACATCGATTTTCACTGCTGACCTCAGCCTTAACACGGAAAAAAAAAAAAGGAGACAGTACCACGGATGTAGTGTGAGGGATTAGACAATGAACTGACATGTATTGAGTATGCACCATGCCACGCGCGGCATAAGCAGGCCTCATGTTAATAAATGCTCCCTAGTGGGCTGTGCAGACGGTTATCTGAAAACGTTATAAAGATCTGTTGTAATTTGTGAGTTGCACTTTTTGGGCATGTTTTGCCACTTTTTGCCCCATTTTTGGACTTTTTTGGCACTTTTTGCCCCATTTTTGGGGCATTTTTAGACTTTGAAAATGGCATTTTTCTCGGATCCCAGATATATCCAAGTAAACTGATGTTAAGTTTAAAGAAGAAAAAAAAAAAAAAGAAAAAGAAAAGCAAAATAGTAATACCAAAAAGACACTACAGCCATTTAACGTGGTGCAACACTCATTCCACAGATATGGCTGTGTGGATCTGTAAAAATTTCAAGATATATGTCTTAAAATTCATTGTAAAATTTGTTGTCTTTGTTGCAACGCTTGCTCCGCTCGATTCACTGATATTTCTGCTGCTACAAAATTTTTAGAGGCAAGTTGATAAAAATTATGATCTCTGTAATTGTATTTCAGTGGGAGGAAAGTAAAGAAATGTGTACTGGGTCTGGAGAGCACAAAATAGATAGTTTATTAAAAATTCAGTTCACATCTGCTGAAGTGACATGACCTAATTTTGTGAGATAGGTAAGGTAGGTGTGGCTGTGCTTCTGGATTATAGCTCATAGATTCGGTGTTTCGAGGTTATATCTAAATTACATGAATCAAAGATCAACTGCATAATTAAGGTCTAGATCTAGTAAATAATCATGTTATATAGCCATGACAAGAGATATAGTAGTGTATTGTAAACTAGCTCTAGAATCTAGATCTATCTAGTCTAGTCAGCACTCTATAGGACCAGGCATGTTGACTGCTTAAATTATGCGAAATGAAAATAATTATGATAATTTCATGTAGATTATATGGGCATTATATCTATTCACACTCAAAATATCTACCTCAAACTCAAACAACATCTTTGACTTAACTGAGCAATTCTGAAAGATTGTAATTAACTGAAATAAGGTAATAGCCTACTAATAAAGCTTTCAGAAGAGTTGATTTTTTTTTTTAAAGCAAACAAGAAAGATTATAAGTTATTGTGTCTAGATTAGATATCTCTAGTTATAAATCCACTTAGATCTAAATCTAGATATAGATCTAGATCTAGTTCTACAGTGCTTTATCCTTAAGTAATTAAAATTCTCTGGACCATAATTCAGGACTTTGTTTCTTTTTAGATCTAAATTTGGAGCCCTAGATCTGCACATATCTAAATTGCCTTCATTATTTGACAAGTTGTAAAATGTGAATATTTAAATGGACCTTTTCAAATAAGTTGCAACAATAGGAGCTTTATTGCTGCGTTACGACAAGTAAGAAAATGAAAAATTCAGCTTTTCCATTAAATCAAAATACGAGTACTCAAGCAGCATTTCCGACAACTTGTACTTAAAGAGCATTAATGCAATTTTTCTGAAAAAATGTGATCACTTCAAAAAGTTGCTCCAAAAGTGCTTTATGCAGGTTTTCTGACGTTGTGAAATATGAACTTTATTGTGGCTTTTCCGACAAGTTGCGAAATAGCTGCCTTAATTAAGGTAGCTTTTGCAGCATGCTATGAAACAAGAACCATAAAGCAGCTTTTCCAGCAAGGCGCAAAGTGTATGCATTGATGAGTTTTTCTGACAAACTGCAAATTGTGAGCATTAAAGTAGCCTTTTGATCAACTGTTTCTTCACAATTTCATGGGTGTCATTGGCTTTCATGTAGATCTATACACATGTAGGCTGCATCCAAATTGATAGAAGATTTAGGAAATTATTCCGATTTTTTTTTGTTCGTCATCCAGATGACAATAAAAAGAGATTTCCTGTCAACTATTCAGAGAGGACAACAATGATTCTTGACTTTGATTTTGTTGAAAATAATGAAAGATGGGGATATTTCCTCTGTACAACTAAATCAGTGAATTCTCAAAAGAGGAAAATGTGACGATTCTTTTGTGCAAAAAAAGATTGATGAATTCTGAAGGATAGAGTGGTTAATTATTCTCTTGTGCAAGACAAGATAGACAATTCTGAGAGGAGTGGTAGCACAAGAACATAATTTGTCTTTAATTCTATTGTTTGTGTTTTTGAAATATCCTGGATTGTATAGATACTGTGTTATTCACTTAGGAGTACTGTAGCAGAGGGATAAGTCAGGTCTTAATTTCTTTGCATGGATACTTGCCACTACCTATGCCTGACCCTCATCTGTAATGCCCTTCTTTTTTTTTAATTTCTAAGTATCATACTCCTTCAAATTATGGTTCTGAAATAATTTAGAATAGTTAATTCCAATCTTAAAACTATTTTAACAATATTCTATTAATGTCTAATAATTTTATCCTTATAAAATCTAGTTGTCAACTGTCATGTGTATTGACTTTAAGAGAATTGGCTAAGTTTTGTGAAATTATTAAGTTATATATCTGAGATCCCAGAAAAATGCGGCTGCATCGCACTTTATGCGGCCGCATTTTTGCACGATTGCCGCACTTTTCGCCGTTTTGGCACTTTTTGGCATTTTTTGGCCATTTAGGAGCTTTTTCCACATTTTTCGGCATTTTTGTATATTTTAATTATGGAAGTGAATAGAATTCTTTGTTGATTTTGAATTTTTTTCTTTTTTTAAAATTTGGCAGACTTTTTTTACCTGGAACAAAAACAAATGGGGATCCTACATAACTAGTAGTTTCTTTAATGCTGCAACTACAGTCAACTTCTACAGCACTTAATAAAGTCAGAACGTATACAATCGCTTAGCAGAGGGCTAGCTCTACAAAAAATACACCAGAATGTCTGAGAATGCGGTCGTGTTTGCCGGAGTTTATGTTTGACAAGCAATACCTCGTTTTCTGTGTTTAATCATTAGTACACCCTTTTTGGAAACTTATGTGACTGGCTGAATAGACTTAGCCCCAGGATTTAGAAATTAAATTGGTTTAATGTTTGCATACGTGTGGCGGTTTGTCAGGCTGAGGTACTACAAAAGGTGTTCAGCTATACAATTTTATTCATCGTAAACTTTGGTGATAAATGCCGTACATCAGGTTTTCGCCCTGTCCATTGATCTTGTATTTGTCATGTTTGTATTACAAGTATGGAGCGAGGATCTGGAGATTATCCATGTCAGCAGTGCCTTTTTTTAAAATATTTATTTTCAAGGTGTGTAGCTTAATGTTAATATAAAATGCTCGCTAGTGGGCTGTGCAGACGGTTATCTGAAGACGTTATAAAGATCTGTTGTAATTTGTGAGTTGCACTTTTTGGGCATGTTTTGGCACTTTTTGCCCCATTTTTGGGGCATTTTTTGGACGCATGCTTTGGCTTTGAAAATGGCATTTTTCTCGGATCCCAGATATATACATCCAAGTAAACTGATGTTAAGTTTAAAGAAGAAAAAAAAGGAAAAGCAAAATAGTAATACCAAAAAGACACTACAGCCATTTAACGTGGTGCAACACTAATTTCACCCACATGGCTATGTGGATCTTTGCAAAAAGTTCAAGATATATGTCTTAAAATTCATTGTAAGATTTTGTTGTCTTTGTTCCGCGATTGATAAGCTGAATTTAGCCTGACAGAAAATTATAAACAGCCTTCATGTCATACTTTTCAGAAACTTTGGTGCAGTGTTGAAATCTCCTGCTAGTGGTTTCTACATTGTACAGAGTGCTAGCTTGTTTGGTTTATGGAACTTATCTTTCACTGCACCATGCCTTATTTACATTTTAGTGATTTATAACAAACAAAAGAAAGAAACATCTGGGCCGACACATGGCCATGGATAGCACCTAATGTATAATGAAATGCAGGTTGTGGGATATGTTTCATTAGTACTGTAGGAACAAAGAGGGGTCAGTACCCAAGAGAAAAAGAGAGGAGAGGAGAATGTGGTAAGGCAGAGCCCTTGAAATAAGAGAGAAAGTTTACCAGAGAGAGCGTCTGAACAGTCCAATAAGTCAATGGTCTGGAAGTTATACAACTGCGGCAGAGTTGACAGATTTTGGTACACGCCCCAGCCCACTGCCCTCACAGCCTCTGGCGTAATCGCCCACCGCCAGATTGGGCTGTGGCCCTCCAGTTTCAATGTGGCCGCAGCCTACAGGTGATCCAACAAATTCGAATCAGGCGGACTCAACTCTATCAACTATGAGGCCTAGAATTCTATCTCATATGTAGTATGTTATGTAGCAATCGATCGACAACCTCGTTTTACCCACTCTCTTATGCAGCATTCATTCCACAAGGGCTGCTCTAACAGGGCTGTAACAAAAGGTCATAAGCTCTAGATTACAATCATGACCATTTTCCTTTTTCCTGCTCATAAGTGGCTTAAATTTAATATTACAAGCATCGTGTGCCATGTAAATTCTAAATATGTACTTTTGCCTCTGTGAACATGAAAAGAGTAAATGTCAATAGAAAAGGTGTTGTGATGTGAAAATATGACAAAAATTCACAGCCTTTCGTCACAGCTCTGATGCTTTAGTTTCTGCTCTGCGTAATTTATAATCAGTTTAATGTGATTTGTATAAAGATTTTTCAGGTAAAATAAACATAAGTTTTACTTCTCCCGGTCGTGACGGTGACACAATTTTAAAATAACGTGTTCCTCTGTATTAGAATACTAACTATTAATTAGTCTCCATTATTTCATCACTGGAAGGCAAGACAAGCTTTCTGAAATCTACGGAAATTTCCTATCTACAAAATTCAGCCTATGTAGAATGTGAATGCTGCTAGCACTTAGTAGCAGTTTACATGCCGAGGTAAATTCTAAAGCAGGTTTTAAAAAAAAAGAAAAAAAGAAAGGAATTTTAAAAGAAGTTAAGTATAAAAAAAAAGGGAATTTCAAAAGAAGTTAGGTATTAAAAAAAAAAAAAAAAGAGACAAGCCTTAGGTGGACTTTTCATCTCATTGACCTGCAAGGGACAGAATTCACTTGATCATCATTCACATGGAATGGGTGAAGCAATGTTTTCTTTACATCACTATCTAACCATGTGGAATTGCTTTGTCAAACTGTAAACTGGATGGGCTACCTATGAAATGATGAACAAGCCTATCCAAGGTGCTGTGAGCTAAGCTGATTAATCAACGGTGCATGCTGTGGGAGCCTAATATGCCCCCCCCCCCCCTACTTTTTTTGCTGAGCAATGCTGCCTTGCATGTCTGATGATAGTCGTATCAAGTTCAAATTTTGCCAACTTACATAAGTGGGCATTGTACTCTACAACTTTTGTTCCCAAATTTTTCTCTCTTTTAACTACATCACTTCCTCCCAAAATAAGAAAAGAAAAAAAAAAAAACAACAACAAAAAAAACCCCCACATCATTCAGCCCCAATTTCCAGTTAAGAGAAATGTATATATATATTATATTATATATATAAGGTAAATGCTGTGTGCTTTTAATCGGGAGAAAGCCATTTATATAAATTATGCTAACACCGACATATTATTATTGAAAACAAGAATTCACTACCTCAATTTCAGATTTTGTTTGTCGTCCACTGCGCCTTATGGGAAAGAAATCAGGGATGATGCTCTTTTGAATGCTTTCAGTTGGTTTGGTTCTGAAATTAATAGAAGAGCAAAAGAATAAATTTAAAAAGATGTGGTAGAACTGAATTTCTCCTCTATTCATTCTGGTTTCACTGCTTACCTATACCATATCACTATGTATAGTGAGTAGGAGAATGTTGTGACAGGCCCAATAACTTCCCTTTGCCAGATTCAAGGGATGTCAAACAAGCACAGAAAAGAAGAATTTATCACATTTGCATTTTCTGTTTGATGGTAAAAAAAAAATGTTTTCTCCTGGTCGTAATAGTTCATATTCCACTAAGCATAAAACTTGAAAATCCATGGTGGAATGTTTGTACACCCCTTCTAAAAATAAAATACAGAGCTGCACGTGTTCCTTGAACACACGGTCGTCGAATTCTCGGATCTCTTGAACAACCTGCACTGTCCCGAATAATTTCCTCTCTTTTCCTAACATTTTTTTCACGCCATGGTCGAACCTCTAAACGGATCCATTGAACTATTTTCTCAAGCACTGTGAGAAAATTTTACCTCATTATGGCCTGAAAGTACTCCAGCCAGTGACTAAAAATAGCCCACACCATGCTGACCTAGATCCATGCTTGCCTTTGTGGT